>JAUIMM010000132.1:2852500-3137500 GCA_031769625.1 Taudactylus pleione | reverse complement strand
ATCTATCTCATGTCTATCTATATATCATATCTATCTCTATGTATCTATCTCATATCTGTCTATCTCATATCTATCTCATATTTATCTATCTCATATCTATCTATCTATCTCATATCTATCTATCTCATATCTATCTATCTATCTATCTATCTATCTATCTATCTATCAATCTCTCATATCTATCTATCTCTATCTATCTCATATCTATCTATCTATCTATCTCATATCTATCTATCTCATATTTATCTCTCATATCTATCTATCTCATATATATCTATCTCATATATATCTATCTATCTCATATCTATCTCTGTATCTATCTATCTCATATTTATCTATCTCATGTCTATATATGTATCTATCTCACATCTATCTATCTATCTCATATTTATCTCTCATATCTATCTCATGTCTATCTATCTATCTATCTATCTATCTATCTATCTATCTATCTATCATCTCTATGTATCTAACTCATATCTATCAATCTATCTCCTATCTATCTATCAATCAATCTATCTCATATCTATCTATCTCATATCTATCTCATTCTATCTCATGTCTATCTATCTATCTCATATGTATCTCTATCTATCTCATATCAATCTATCTTTCTCATTTCTATCTATCTCATATCAATCTATCTTTCTCATTTCTATCTATCATCTATCTATCCGTCTATCTCATATCTATCTATCTATCTCTATATATCTATCTCATATCTATCTATCTATCTCATATATATCTATCTCATATCTATCTCTGTATCTATCTCATATCTATCTATCTCATATTTATCTATCTCATATTTATCTATCTCATGTCTATCTATCTATCTCATATGTATCTCTATCTATCTATCTCATATCAATCTATCTTTCTCATTTCTATCTATCATCTATCTATCCATCTATCTCATATCTATCTATCTCATATCTATATATCTATCTATCTCTCATATCTACCTACAATTGAACTAAACGAACGGCCTTCTAGTGTGATTATGTCCTTACAATCTGATGATCCCCATTCGGTTTATGGTTGTTCCAGTTTGCTGGAGTCGTCATAATTAGTGTCTGTTGTTATTGTTCCTTTGTCAGGGGAATGACTTTACACCTTGTCAGCTCCCTGCAGAGTTGGGCTACTTTGGACATGGCATTTTCATGCATGTGTGTTTACATAGCTCCTCAGATCCATCATCCGTGTTACTGCGAGACCCTGTAGTGGAAATGTTAAATAGTCACCTCTGTTTTCAGCCAGTACCTTTTATTTGTAGATATAAGAGGAATCTTTGCCCCAGCAGCAAATAAGGGTAATTGGTGTAAAAGAGAGTAAAGTATGTCACAGGGAGGACTGGGCTGAGCTGCTCCTTTCGGAAACACAGCAGACCCCAGAGAATGAACATTATTTAGACTTTCACGTTCATATCAGCTGCGCATTTCACCATTATAGAACTTCCTGCCCTGCAGTGTAACTCTGTAGTGTTTCAGAGGTTAACCCCATGTGCTAAAGCCATGTATTTTCACCAAGCCACAGAATTGTCTTACATATTATTCTAAAGCTAAGTGGAAAATGTCCATTGAAATAATCGACGGTTGAAATGTGAGTACCTGCGCATTTCTATACAATGTTACATGGTTGTGCAGCCACGTGTGTTATCAGGGAAAAGATGCATAACCCATCTATATGGAAATGTGGTTAGTCATCTTCATCAGTTCCATGTTTACCCTCTCCGGCCCGTCTCTTCAGGATTTGCCTTCTCCATAATATTCACAGGAGGAGGTCTATACAGTTGTCTTATAGACCCCAAAATGATGTTTTGATGGTGGCGTCAGTGAGGCTGTGACCTAATAGTGGCTGGACAGTTTCAATAATTGGTTATTGTAAATAGCCGTTTTCATTCATGCATTATTTTTTTTACCACACATACAGCGCACAAGCCACGACTGTCAATTAATGTACTTTTTCGCAAATTTTACGCATCCTTATTACAGTTTGTCATAGTTCATCTTCTCTCTGTTTGGTTAATTTTACATTTTTTTCACGGCGGTAAAACCGATATCAGTTGATAATTGTTACTTGTTGCTCAGTAGCCGATGAAAAACAAATAAGATTTGAGTACCCTGTACGGAGTTCCCTAGTGACAGACCTGTCTACCACATGCCCACGCCACCAAAGAACTTACTGTAATTTCGGCTACAATGTCCCAATTCTCAAACCCGTTAGAAATGTGGGTGGAATTTCCCTGGATCATGTGCATTGCGTAGTACATGATCGGTATTTAATTGTGTCCCTTACTTTTATATTTTAAATCTTAAGCTGGGTCAAACCGTATGGCGGTGTGAGCCAGCGATGCAGTGTTACAGCGTGTATGGCGCACACACTGCACGAGGGCACGTTTTATCGTTACATGCTGCATGTAACTGCACCGCAATGTTCATTGAATCATCCCTCCTGATGTGCAGCACAACAGATGGATCGATTCCATGAACGACAGCCGGGAACGATGGATCAGGGGTACACACTACATGATGGGTACGATATATGGTTCCGATGCACGTCGGGGCAATATATATCGTGCGTTCGCACAATGTAATACTATAGAGTCGCGGGTGTGCGACTCACACCATGTGTGGTGCAATTTGCACATTTCACTGGGTTGCTGATCTCCTTACTGGGTACTTTTAATGTTGTACTGGCCTGTTGGGAATTGCAGAGGGGAGGAGCTTAGGCTTAAAGGTAGTCTATTTACTAAGGCTTGGATGGAGAAAGTGAACGGAGATAAAGTACCAGCCAACCAGCTCCTAACTGTCATTTTGCAAATACAGCCTGGGACATGGCAGTTAGGAGCTGATTGGCTGGTACTTTATCTTCCGTTCACTTTATCTCCATCCAAGGCATAGTAAATAGGGAATCGGTATGATTTACTGCCGGACCTCTGGCCGCGGCGGTTCAAATCCCGACTGCGGCAGCCCGACAAGGATGAAAATCCCGATCGTCCCCAAATAAGTATTCACTAACCTATTCTACAACCTAACCTTCCCTTAGGGGTGCCTAACCCTAACCTTCCCCCCCAGTGCCTAACCCTAATCCCCCCTCTAAGTGCCTAAACCTAACCCCCCCCTTCCCCGCCGCCTAAACCTAAGTCCCCCGTGGGGGGGTGCCTAGCGCTAAGTCCTTCCCGGGGGTGCCTATCCCTAACCCTCCCTCCCCCTAGCCTAACCATAAACTCCCGGGGGGGGGGGTGCCTAAACCTAATCCTCACACAACCCCCCCCCCCCCCCCCCCCCGCGGCTGTCCGTGCTTGGCGCCCGGCATCACTCCGATCGGGATGCCGGGCCTGGTCTCCCGGCGTCGGTAAAATGCTAGGCGTCTAGATTTAGACGCCTGTCATTTAACCCTCGCCGGGATTAAGCAGTCGGGAAGCCGGCTGTCGGGATTAGGTCCGCCGGCTTCCCGACTGCATACCGTAAATAGAACCCATAGTTTGTTAAATTAAGTGCCAGCTTCTATAGCACCAGCAACTCCCATGGTCCAGTGTTCCTCAGCATGACTCAGAGAATAGGATTTAATAGTAAGCAACCAAAAACCCCTTTTTATTAAAAATACTCAGACCGGGAACTAACATGTTTCCTACTGTCAATGTTCCGGTGATTTTTTTTGGAAAACAGTGTTGAGTTGTCAATAGAAAAAAAAAAAAAGTTGCAGGAATTTCTCCTCACGGGCACAAACAGCGAGCTCTTCATACAGCACATGCGCAGAAGCAACTTTACGCATCTTTGCCGTCCTATTCTGAGCTGGTCGTAGAGTATCTAGGCCGGATCTGACTTTCTGTGTAAATGGGTGGGAACTGGGTAGTGACAATGTGGTCTCACGTAACCACCCTGACTTAGGTTAGTATCATGGGCGTGTTATCAAAACTCCATGCGGTTCTCAGTCGCAGTTACGGACAGGGCCGTAGAGAGAGATGCTGGGCCCCGCAAATTTTGCACAGTATTTGCAGCACCGCTCCACAGGGGGAACCATGTGCTCCTCAGCCAGGGGCAAATCCAGGGGGGGGAGGCGCGATCATTGTCATCGGTCGTTCCTGCCCCACCACAGAGGATCCTGCTGCTGCTGCTGCCGCTGACTGGTAAGTGGGGGGGTGGGGGTGTAGATACTAATTGTGGGCAACACTGGTATCCGCTTGGAAACGCACAGATATATAAAATAAACTGCCGGCAGTGTTGTCTGCTCTTAAAACTCTTATTGCTTGAAATTACAGGCGATGAAAGAGACAGCTCGGCCTCACAAGTGACTGAGCGGCAGTTACAGATTCCCCCGCATTAGGTGGATAGGTCACGGGGCACTGGGCAGTGCCTCCTCTCCTCTCTAAAGTCAATTACAAGCCACTAAAGTCCACGCTCCCAATGACCCATTTCTAGACACACCACCCGCCTCTGCGACTGCCGCTGACATTATTATCCAGCCTTTCTCCTAGCATCCTAAGAGCGGATAAGCTCCAGACACGTTAGTCACAGACATATTTACAGTCGCCTAAAATGGTCGTGTGAGAGGGGGTCTGCGTCCTGCGGCCTCCGTGTCGCATCGTTCCTGTCCGTCACCCTTTCTGATAACTGTTGACAAACAGAGAAATCATTACACATTCCTGTCACATCGTCCTGTCAGCCGTCTCCATTTTACAGCAACGTCTCGCTGCAGGAGCCCCATAACTACGAGATAATGACCCCATAGGGTTTCATATTGCCCGCAGGGGGTATTTATCTGATGGTAACAAAAACAACAACTTTTCTCTGTCTAGTTATATGGACATAAACTATTCCCTGACTGTTTGTGACAACCTATTAGTGTCACTGAATCTCACGTTAACCCTTATCATGTTACTTTTAGGAGCAGATGGAGTTAATTTTATCACGCCATGAAATAATTATAGGAAGCAGCAGTAAGACAGAGATAGCAATGGGGCCACAGTAGTTTTGCATCTCGTATTATTATTAGCGATAGTGCACAAGCTCCATCTAGTCCCGGGGTCATGTTATTTTAATGAAGGCTGTCAGATTTTAGCACTGAATTAAACTCCACCCCAGTGATCTATTACATTTTCTCTATTCAATTCCCCCCCTGGAGGAGTTTGAAGAGGCATCGTGGCGGTTCGGCCTATTACATGTAATCTAATTGCTAATAATCTTCATATGAGAGGAGCAGTGATAGACTCTGCACCCTCCCACTCATTGGCAGGGGACACCTCTGGTGAGTCACAGGATCAGCTGGGCAAAGACCCCCTTCCGGAGAGCGCAGGAAACTCCTGACATAGTGGGCTGGTTGCAGCCTTTGGTGAGCATCGATCCAGTGACGTATGGACTTAATATGTGTAGGTCTCTCCTGTATGAGTCAGTGCACTTTGTGGAGAGTGATAAAGTACCAGCCAATCGGCTCCTAACGGCCATTTTTCAAACACAGCCTGTAAAGTGACAGGAGCTGATTGGTTGGTACTTTATCTCTCTCCACTTTATCACTTTTTAAGGCTTAGTACATCTCCCCCTTTGTGTGTCAGTGTAATGTAACTTTAAAACATCAGCCGATTGTTGTGTTCAAAACTGAGGCTTGCCCTGTTATCAGATTTTACAATTGGGGAGATTTATCAAAGCTTCTAGAGAGGACAGGTGGAGAGCTAGCGTTTTCTAGATTGTACTAGATAACTGATAGCCACAGTTGGATTGGTTGCTATGGGCAACACCCCCACTCTTTAGGTTTGTTAAATGTCCACTATGCCAAGATTTGATAACAAGTTAAATGATCAATATCCGATAACCAGTAAATGAATGAGCAGCAGTAACGTGTAAATATATAGGTTCACAGTTGGAATAGCTTTAATATATTATTAAGCAATAATGTTTTCCCTATATTGTAGGCTGAGTACTAGTTACGGACTGAAATGTACTCTTTTTGGGAGAGATGTACAGTATTAAGCCTTGGAGAAGTTGGTCAAAGCAACCAATCAGCCTCTAACTGTTATTTATGGAACACGGTCTTTTTAATGACAGTTAAGGCGCATACACACTAGACGATGTGTGTATGCAGCGACATAGTCAGCGGCGGGCTCGGCGGGGGTGCCGGCACCGGAGGGGAGGGGGGTAGGGCTATGCTGCATTCAGCAGCATTGTATCGCTCATGCTATCCCCAGATTGGGCTGCATGTACAGCCGACTGGGGATATCGTTAACGACCCGCGGGAGCGCACATCGTTAGTCATTTGGACCATACACACTAGACGATATGAACAATACTTCTTCTTTAGGGTCCATATGGCTCCACAGGGAAGACAATGGGGTGTAGGTGTTACTGGGAGGACCGGACACCAACAGCAAGCTCTTTTTCAATCCCAGGATGCTTCGGTCCCTCCCCCTATACCCCGCCCACAGCCTGAAGGCAACTTAGTGTCGTTGGTGTCCAGCAGGAGCTGGATCACCGTTACAATAGTGGGGCTGCTGTAAGCAGCCCAAGCTTTATTTTTATGATTTATTTTTCATAATAGAGCAAGCAGCGCTAGACAGTCCTCTGGATGTCTGCACTGCTGCTCCATCACCCCTCCACGGCGCCGCGGCTCCAACCCTCGGCTAGGTACTCTCGGCGTGGCTCCGGGGGGATCTAGTTAGCAGGGCTCCTCGGACCCCAGACTGCAGCCGGGACTCAAGAGGACAGGTAAGGCGGGGAGCCGTGGCTATGCGTAATCTTACCTCCGGTCTCAGGAGACAGACCGGAGGCACTGATGTGGACACCAGTTCGTCCGGGACTCCACTAGACCACCAGGGTATAATACACTGGCGCAGGGGACAGAATACTCAGGTCAGGGGTCCCAGGTCAGCATAGGGGAGAAGGCCCTCTCCCTGCGGCCCCTCCCGCAGGTAAGGGCACTATTCCACTGCGATCTTGCCGCCTTTGAGCTGCTCCTCCCTCACGCTCCGCTCCCTCAGAGACTCACGTCAGCTATTTTCAGCCTCAGGTCTCTGGGAACGTTGGGTCCGGTCTCCCTGTAACCTCTCCCAGGAACTAGGTTATACAGGGCTATTTCCTACCAGCCACTGCGGTCTGTGTAGTTGAATTTAGTGCCCACTGCAGTTTTATTGTATGCTCTGCATTGTATGTGACTTGCGCTAGCGCTGCTGTCTGGTAATTTTTTTCTACAACTGTCAGCTTATACCTTTCCCAATCTTTCATTATAACCCTGGCATACTAAGGTATAGGGGGTTCATTTTACCTCACATCTACCTATATTTGTGAGGGCTATCACATACTGTATATCTGTGTTGCGCACTACACTGTGCCATATTGTACATACAGTCAGGTCCATAAATATTGGGACATTGACAGAATTTTCATATTTTGGCCTCTATTCACCACCACAATGGCTTTGAAATGAATCAATCAAGATGTGATTTAACTGCAGACTTTCAGATTTAATTTGAGGGTAATTACATCCAAATCAGGTGAATGGTGTAGGAATTACAACAGTTTCCATATGTGCCTCCCACTTTTTAAGGGGCCAAAAGTAATGGGACAAACTAAACAATCCTAAATCTAACTTTCACTTTTTAATACTTTGTTGCAAATCCTTTGCAGGCAATTACAGCCTGAAGTCTGGAACGCATAGACATCACCAGACGTTGGGTTTCATCCCTGGTGATGCTCTGCCATGCCTCTACTGCAAATGTCTTCAGTTCCTGCTTGTTCTTGGGGCATTTTCCCTTCAGTTTTGTCTTCATCAAGTGAAATGCATGCTCAATCGGATTCAGGTCAGGGGATTGACTTGGCCATTGCATAACATTCCACTTTTTAGCCTTAAAAAACTCTTTGGTTGCTTTTGCAGTATGCTTCGGGTCATTGTCCATCTGCACTGTGAAGCGCCTTCCAATGAGTTCTGAAGCATTTGACTGAATATGAGCATATAATATTGCCCGAAACACTTCAGAATTAATTCTGCTGCTTTTGTCAGCAGTCACATCATCAATAAATACAAGGGAACCAGTTCCATTGGCAGCCATACATGCCCACGCCATGACACTACCACCACCATGCTTCACTGATGAGGTGTTATGTTTTGGATCATGAGCAGTTCCTTTCCTTCTCCGTACTCGTCTCTTCCCATCACTCTGGTACAAGTTGATCTTTGTCTCATCTGTCCATAGGATGTTGTTCCAGAACTGTAATGGCTTTTTTAGATGTTGTTTGGCAAACTCTAATCTGGTCTTCCTGTTTTTGTGGCTCACCAATGGTTTGCATCTTGTGGTGAACCCTCTATATTCACTCTTGTGAAGTTTTCTCTTGATTATTGACTTTGACACATATACATCTACCTCCTGGCGAGTGTTCTTGATTTGGCCAACTGTTGTGAAGGGGTTTTTCTTCAACAGTTGTTTTCCGTGGTCTTCCGGGTCTTTTGGTGTTGCTGAGCTCTCCGGTGTGTTTTTTCTTTAAGAATGTTCCAAACAGTTGTTTTGGCCACACCTAATGTTTTTGCTATCTCTCTGATGGGTTTATTTTGATTTTTCAGCCTAATGATGGCTTGCTTCACTGATAGTGACAGCTCTTTGGATCTCATATTGAGAGTCGACATCAACTGATTCCAAATGCAAATGTCACACCTAGAATCAACTCCAGACCTTTTACCTGCTTAATTGATAATGAAATACCGAGGGAATAGCCCACACCTGTCCATGAAATAGCTTCTGAGTTGATAGTCCCATTACTTTTGGCCCCTTAAAAAGTGGGAGGCACATATAGAAACCGTTGTAATTCCTACACCGTTCACCCGATTTGGATGTAATTACCCTCATATTAAATCTGAAAGTCTGCAGTTAAAGCACACCTTGTTTGTTTCATTTCAAATCCATTGTGGTGGTGAATAGAGGCCAAAATCTGAAAATTATGTCAATGTCCCAATATTTATGGACCTGACTGTATATCTGGGTTGCTCACTGCACTGTGCTAGATTGTGTGCTACAATTTTATTTGCAGCTATGTCTAGCAAAGGCAAGAATAACAAGCAGCCTGCTGCTCCCATTCTGGTGTCCTGCAAGTTCTGTTTAGCAGGCTTGGCTTCAGAGGATCTCGTTCAAGATGGTCTATGTGCAGCTTGTTATACTGCACCTGGACCCTCAGCCCCTGCATCCTCTCCCCAGGACGCCACTGGGCTACTTTTTCACAGGTGTTGGCAAAAATTGTGGACCACCTAGCGGTCCCTGTGGTAACTCCCCCTATGGGATGGCCACAGCAGGTACTCCCTGCAAATCCTTTGCCTCCCCCATGGGTAGACATATTTTCTACTTCAGTGCAGAGACTGGTGGCTACCTCTACAGCCTTTCAACAAATGCTGCAAAAGGAGAGACCCTTACCTAGTAAACCTACTAAGCGTGCTGTGTTATCTTCCATGTCCACCCAGCTATCAGATTCTGATTTATCATCTGGGGAGGTAGAAGATGCAGACCTCTCTCACTGACGCCCCCTCGGGAGAGGAGGAGCCCCCCTCTAAATTGAATATACCAGTACTTGTAAGAGCTGTAAAATCTATTCTTCAAACAGAAGAGGCAGAACCCACTCCTTGGGCAAAAGAGCCACTATTTAAGCAATAGAAGGTAGTTTTGCCAGAGTTTCCTTACACGGATCAGCTATCTGATCTAATCAGTGAAGCATGGAACATGCCTAGTAAAAGGTTTCATCTGCCTAAATGCTTGATTTCCTTTTACCCTCTTCCAGCTACTGATTGCACTAAATGGGAAGTTCCCCCTGCAGTGGATTCCCACATGACACACCTAGTTAAGAACGCTACCTTACCTACCCACAATGCAACCTCCTTAAAGGAGGCTACGGATAGAAGGATGGAAGTTTGCCTGAAGTCTATATACTCTATGGCCTGGGTGGGAAAAGCCATTGAGAGTTGGGCAGAGGCCCTAGAAGATACATTTCCTTCTGATGCTTTGAGGGAACAGCTGTCCTACATATCTCACATTAGAGATGCAGCCTCCTATTTAGGAGAGACGGCTTTGGATACTTGTCTCCTAGCTTCCAAGGCATCTGCTACTTCCGTTGTAGCCCGCTATATTGTTTGGCTTCGCTCATGGAAAGCAGATTCGGATCTCTGCCTTATTCTGGGGAGATCCTGTTTGGCCCAGAATTGGACAAGATTGTGACTACCTTGGCAGCTTTCAAGCCGGCATTCTTACCCTCTGCATCTGCTATGAAGCTTAGGATGTCATCTTTTTGGTCCTTTCGTCCCCAGGGAAAAGCTAAAGGTCAGCCTTTCCAAGGCAGTCGGCATCCACTAAGGCCTCCAAGCCTAGGACCAAACAGACTTGGGCTTCAAGAGAACCACCTACCAAATCTGAGGACAAGCCTTCAGCCGGATGGGGCGGGCCTCTCCCTGGGGGCTTCCAGGGTGAGAGGCCAACTTCTTCAGTTCGCCCAGTTCTGGTGTCAGACCACCGCAGATGCCTGTGTAAAAGAAGTGGTCTCCCACGGATATGCCCTCTAATTCCTGAGGTGGCCCCCCAGCAGTTCTTTTGCACAGGACCTCCATCGGACCCAAGCAAAGCCCTGCTCCTCCAGAAGGCCATTCAGTCCTTACTGCTCTTGGGGGTAATAATTCCGGTCCGCTCATCACAGAGAGGGAAGGGCTGTTATTCTACCCTTTTCTTGGTTCAAAAGCTCAACAGGTCTCATCGGCCTATCCTCAACCTCAAGTCTCTGCACAAGTTAATCAGGGTGCCCAGGTTTCATATGGAAACCCTAAGCTCTATTGTCCTGGCCATGGAGCCTGGTGTCCCTGGACATTCAGGATGCTTACCTACATGTACCCATAGCGCCTTCGCATCAGCAGTATTTCCGGTTTGCTGTCCTACAGCAACATTACCAATTTCAAGCACTGCTTTTTGGGCTTTCTACAGCTCCTCGGGTCTTTACCAAGATCATGGCAGTTATGGCAGCCCATCTTCATGGTCAGGGGTCAGACTGCTTCCATACTTGGACGATCTCTTGTTCTTAGCAAGCTCCCAAAAAAATTCTTTACCGCCATCTACAAGTAACCATTGCCTTTCTACAAATACTCGTTTGGCTGATCAACTGGAAAAAGTCTTCCCTGACCCCTTCTCAAAGAATGGTACATCTGGGAGCCATCCTGGATTCTCGGGCTCAGAGAATCTTCCTGACAGCAGAAAAAATCTCTGTACTACAGCACCGAGTGCGCAGATTACTCCACAGTTGCCATCAATTCACTCTCTGTAATGCAGATCTTGGGATCCATGGTGTCCACCTTCCACATGGTGGAGTTTGCTCAGTTTTACTCCAGGCCCCTACAACACCTGATCTTCTCCAGGTGGAATGGCTGCCTCATCTGCTCAGATCCCAGACGATGGGCCTCTCTCTCCGGAGGTTCCCCTGTCTCTATCCTGGTGGCTACAGACATCCCACCTAAACAAGGGTCGCCCCTTTTGGATCCCAGACTTGACACTCCTCACCACAGATGCAAGCCTCCACGGGTGGGGCGCAGTGACCGGCCAGCACTCCTTCCAAGGATGTTGGACTCCAGCCGAGGCGATCTTACCAATTAACATCCTGAAACTCCGAACCATTTACAAGGCCCTCACTCTGGCTCAGGATATTCTTCAGGGCAAGCCAGTACAAGTACAGTCCGACAATGCCACAGCAGTGGCCTACCTCAATTATCAAGGAGGCACTCGAAGTCTGTCAGCAATGGCAGAAGTGTCCTGCATTCTCACCTGGGTCGAACGCCATCTCCGCATTGTTCATCCCGCGGATTCTCAATAAGGGAGGCGGTTTTCATCAGCTGTCACGACATGCATGCAGGGGAGAGGTCTCTCAATCCAGAAGTCTTTCAGCTCCTGGTGGACAAATGGGGCCTACCGGACGTGGACCTCATGGCCTCACGACACAACCACAAGCTTCCAGTGTACGGGGCCAGGACGAGGGACCCCGATGCAGCCTTTGAGGATGCATTATCTATGAAGTGGACCTTCCATTTGGCGTACCTCTTTCCTCCAGTCTCCCTTGGGTTCTTCGGAAGTTAAGGCAAGAAGGGGTCACAGTCCTGTTGGTAGCTCCAGCTTGGCCCAGATGCCATTGGTGCTTCGATCTGCAAAGTCTCTTCGTAGACGTTCCTCTCTAACATCCTCTACGACCAGACCTGTTGTCTCAGGGTCCTTGTCTACATCCAGACCTGGCCTGTCCGTCTTTAACGGCTTGACTCTTGAGACATCCCTCCTAAGATCTAAAGGGTTTTCTAGCTCTGTGGTCCAGACTATGCTCAGAGCACGTAAACCGGCCTCTGCCAGGATTTATCACCGGGTTTGGCATAGATATTTCCAGGGGTATGCTACTAGAAACTATGACCCTCAGGTTTTTATGGTCTCTAGAATCCTTGCCTTTCTTCAAGCAGGATTGGATCTCTGACTCCGTTTAGCCTCTCTGAAAGTGTACGTCTCTGCTACGTCCTGCACCT
Organism: Taudactylus pleione; assembly: GCA_031769625.1. Classification (NCBI taxonomy): domain Eukaryota; kingdom Metazoa; phylum Chordata; class Amphibia; order Anura; family Myobatrachidae; genus Taudactylus; species Taudactylus pleione. The sequence goes on along the minus strand of JAUIMM010000132.1, from coordinate 3,124,990 downwards.
GACAGGAGGGGGTCTACTGCACACGGGCCTCCTCCAATGTTAATACACCCCTGACTATTTGTATACTATTTTAATCTTATTATGAGGCTGATTATGAGTTGAGAGTAGGGATGGCCATCGACCATCGATAGTTAATAACCATCCATGGTTAATTATCGATAACCAATCGTTTTGCCATCAATAGTAAAGTTCCACTGGTTCTCTGCCATTGATGGCAGACTAGTTCCCAATGTTTTTTTTTCCCGTCGGCACAAAGCTTAGCCCAGCCCCACCCCTCTCCCCCAGCGTCGCCAAGGTGCAATGTTACTTACTCTTTTTTGCCCTGCAACTGTCTGTGTGTAAGTAACAGATGGCCTTAAAAAAAGTTCTGCCTGTGGTCCACTGGTTGTGGTCATACCGGTAGAAGTGCAAAACGACCACTGGGAGGCGCTCATCTTTTGGAGCCACCAAGCAGAGCAATCTGCATTCCGAGTTACACCATTAAATGTAATTAATGCAATGAAATATTACTCATATTCTTTTTGAAGAATAATGTATGTCTGCATGTGCTACTGAGAATCTCAGAAACCGGGTTAAAATAAAGCTTGAGGCTCAGCGGAGGATATTCTTATTTAAATGATGTGTAATGGAATAAATGCACATTTGCTAATATAGAGTAAGCCCATATCGCCATACATTGTTTAACCGTTCGCTGTTCTACATGATTACAGCATTTTCCAGGGATATCCTGCTACAAAGCTATTTTTTTTTCTACATTGCAATAAAATTAATTAATTCACTTGTATACATTTCCAAATGGCGTGAGCGATGTTGGGGAGGCGTGAACAAATTGCCAACTCAGATATGTTACTGGAATTCATACATTCCATTAATAAATCATAAAGGATGTGAATGAGGCATCGGTGGCCGCGGCAATCACTTCATGGAACCCTGAAAGGATCATTGTACTTTGAGAAATGTTGTTCCCTTGAGGTATTACCTGGTCATTGGTATGAGTAACCCTTTCCTGCACGGAACCTGCAGTTCAGTATTATTTGTAGATGTCTTTCACTGTGGTGAGAGTGCTTGGTGTATTTCCTCTCTCTGTTCTCCAAGTGTAAGGTACTTTGTAGCAGGTGAGGCTAGAAACTACTGTTACTGTCATGATTAGCAGGGAATGTGTGTTGTGCACCTGCACTTCTTTATTGTTTATATACCCTGTATTATCAATAATCATATCATTGCTATAATGATAGAGAGGGGGAGTGGGTTCGGTTACCAGGGCCCAGGCCTGTTGGAAGGGCCCGGTTCAGCTGCTGAGAGGAGGACATGTCTCTATTAGCATCGCTGCAGTGGTCGGTGCAGCTTCATGGTGCTGTGCAGTGCTGAGGGGAATATTCACATTGTCCCCATGTACAGCGCACCTTGACCCCTCCCCCAGGGACCTGATTGGCTGGGAGCCAGGGACCATGTGACTGAGAGGGATAGAGCACAATGGCAGATCCAACCTTGGAGAGAGAAGAGGCACAGGGAGTCACCACTTCCACAGGTGCCCAGCTCGGGGCTTGCCACACCACCGCCCCCTGCAGCGCTTGCAGCTCCCCCTGCAATGCTCTCGGTTCCCCCTGTAGCGTCACACATTGTATTTTTAATTTGTTTTGGTAACGACGTGGCCACGCCTCCCCAATTATGGCCATGCCCCCTCTAGTACCCTTTCCCCGCTCTCGACGGTTCAGTGCAAAAACTGCCCTGCTGCGTTATGGAGGCGCTAGTGACTGGGACTGAGGGTGATATGCCTGATTTGCGGCTTATGGACTAAAATGGGTGGTTTGGGAGGAGGGGCCAGCCACCACAGAGCACGCTAATAGGCCAGGGCCATGGAGCGAATGTAGAAGGCAGTAGGCAGTCACCGGCCTCTTGGGAAAAATCCCAGTGTAACTTATGGCCAATCAGCACTTTGGGCCCCTCCATGTAGCATATAGGTGATTCACAATTTATCAGAGAGTGGAAAGGGATACGCTGGAGCTTGTTCTCTGCGTGCGCCATCGCAAATGCTGGCTAGTACACGCCCAGGAAATGGCCCCGTCATGCCCGCGTTTTGGCCGGAGCTCCTCGTAACCACCCACAAAACGGTCTCTTCCTGTCAATCAGTTGTGAGTGAATCCTCACAGCGAGCTCTATCGTAATTCCTCCAAACATGTGCGCAATGCGACTGTGGCGCGCGGCGTGTCTAGGCCACTGAGTGAAAATCGCCACAGCGTTCATTTCTGAATAAGGCCCATTGTTATTAAGGTTTAACAGAAGTTTAAACTCATTATATATTTAAGGCTGCGTTGTTCCAGAAGATGAAGTAACAAAACCCATAGCGTTGTAGCCGCCTTTTTAACCCCACAGGTTCTTACGCTATAGATAGCAATAAGATGAATTCCATTGATTAATCACAGCCACTGTTTCATTTGTCTGTAAAATGTATTTGATACTATTACTTGGAAAAAGAAAAAAAATGAGTTAAACCCATTTTGTAAATTGGTCCATTGAATCTTCCTTTATCATCACCCATGGCAAAGAATTTCCCATTCTGAGCACCCTCACACTGCAAATATAAAACCTTTGTATTCACTTTAAATATACAATATGTGTACACAATATTTAGGCAACCTCTAAATTGCCTTTTTCCTCAAAAAATAATCAACCCCAAATTCAAAAATATTCCGGATTATAGAAGATCCAATGGCAGAACTACCATTACATTTGCAGAGCAGGACCATCTATTATGCTTCCTAGGTTCCAATCCAGGGACCAGTGGGTACAGAGGGGCCAAAATTACCGTAATACAGTGGTACCCAATAGGGTCTTAAGCCGGTACAGAGCCCATGCCCCAAACGGGACGTACCTGGGCATGCTCATGCACGCTTGACAGTGGCTAAATCAAATCAGGGAGTTCCCTTCCTCTCTGAGCAAGATTACATTTTGGAGCTCTAGAGCGTTGGCACTCATACACAGCGTTCTGGAGCCGCAGGTCCCACGCAAGGTTGGTGGTCGCACCACAGGGAGCTCATTAAGCTCATTAGGCCTCCTGCTCACCGCAGACAATGCACAAGTGGCAGCTACACAAGGCCCTGTAACATCTGCTTCTTCTACTAACCCGGTAATTACGCCTTTGCTGGCAGCCCCTTGTGCGCAGTGCTTAATCTGTAGCTTTTCTCAACACTTCACTTGTTTTGCTGCATTTTCAGTTCCAAGCAATTTTTGCTTCTCCCCCTCTGTATTCCCGTGTTACCTCTGAATCTTCATGAAATTCCCTACATGTGCCATAGTGAAGTTCTCCCTCCCATAAATGTGTAATAGCTGCCCATGAATTAGTAAATTCACTGGTCAGAATTTCATCTGCTTGTCGGTTGCCTGTCAGATGGAATCAATGTTTATTGCAGGGCTTCCCAGCAGCCTCTGCTCACCTCCACCTGCAGGGCCGGAAGACACACACTGTGCATTATGTAAATGCAGCTGACAGTTGAGATCAGCCCATCTCTTCTTCCATCTCTCTCATACCTGCTGTTTCCTACGGACTCTTATCCCAGCCATTACTGAGCTGACACCTATGTCTGAGTGGTTTTGTGCTATTACAGGTTCAGAAATAATCATAGATGTCTGTAACCAGCGCTTTCATTCTTCCACGATGGACATCATTTCAAAAGCACATGCGAGGCACCATGTTATATACATTGGTTCTGTAATGGTGCACTACCATGATATACTAGGTGCACCACATCGGTGCAGTTGTCTTTCCTGTACATACTAAGGCACCCATTTATCATTGTATATTTGCGACTTAATCCCCGAAAAACACCCATTTTCGGGGGTTAACCGCAAATATTAAGTTTCCCCCAGATGTATGGCAGAGGGACCGCAGCAGATATCTCTGATACCTGCTGCGATCCTCCCATTCCTGCCGGCAGCCGCACCGCCCATGGGTTTCTAATTCTATGGGGAATGCGATGCTACCAAATTGACCAACTTCCGGAATGCGATGCATTCCAGAGATTGGCTAACGCCATCAGAAGATGGTGTTAGCCGCTGTAGCCTATGTGCTACACTTCGCACTTCCCCCGGTACCCTCCCCGGTAATGGTCACCGCTCATGTGGATGCGCAGTAGCCCTGGCAGCACTCCGGGCACATCGCAGAGACGGGCTAACCATAATCTTCATCCTAATGCTCCCCTTGGTGCTTAACCCTATCCGTCCCTCCTAGTGCCTAACCCTAACCGTCCCTCCTAGTGCCTAACCCTAACCGTCCCTCCTAGTGCCTAACCCTAACCGTCCCTCCTAGTGCCTAACCCTAACTTTCAATAAGTGCCTAGTTCTAACCTTAACAAGCAAACCCCCCCCGTGTGCCAACCATTTCTGTGTAGACCATTCCAATGTCGTCCTTTTATACCTGTTGACCTAAACCATGTCGACCTTTTCAACTTCTTTCCCATGTCGACTTCTTGTCCCTGTTGACCTATTGACTGTCGATCATCTGGTGTGGACATATTGCTTGTCGACCTTTTTACTGTCAACCTTTTATCCGGAACCCTGCTAAGAGGTGGCTGTAGAGTTACTGGCATCTGTGTGGCCGCCCCGCCCCCATCCAGCCGCTTGTCAAAGTAGCCGTCATCACTATCGGTGCACATTTGCACCAGCCCTATGCCTGGTGGAAGAGATCCATCTGAAATCAGACAGATCTTTGCGTACGATCTATTCTGCATATCAGCTATGTGCAAGCAACCCCATTGGCTGAGCAGTTACACCCATTCGGTCACCAGTGGAAATACGACTGAAACATTAACCAGTATCGGAACTACTGTATCATAGGTCAGAGGTGGATTCAGACCAAATGGGGTCCTTGGCAACATATTGATTTGTCCCCTATGAAAACGGTTTATAGTAATCTGGGCACCAGAGTGCCCACTGGGTGCTAGGTGGAAGCCTACAGTAGGTTGCCTAATGTATTATCTATGTTGTTGGTGCAGGTGTTGTGGCTGCTAGTGGGTCTGGATTGGACCCACCTACCCATTGCCTATGCGCTATCCCAAATCCTTCAACAGCAGAGCCCTCTTCCGAGTGGCACATGTTCAGAAGCTACTCCCTGGCGCCTATTTCATTAAGTGCCTGGTGATGCATGGTTCCACTCCTGACAATAGCCTATGAACACAGACACTTTGCAGTCTGGTCATTTGCCTAATAATCTTTGGAATTTGGTTGTGAATGTGTGCGATCACACCAGTGTGCCCACATCGGCCAAAGAACTGTCAATTTCGCGATCCGGCTGAATTACCAGATCTGCACGTGTGTGGGCAGCTTTAGCCCACGTGCCCTTCCCCTGGCTGCAAAGAGCATTTATACTAAAGCACGCATATGTTGGGAGCGCGTATAGGGTCTGATTCAAAAGTGAACGCTATTTCAATCGCAACTGCATCTTTTGGGCAGCGTGATATCTTCATGTTAATGCAGCGATATTCCGCCTCTAGGAATATTGAGATGCACCATTGGACGCAACCACCGTCACACCATCGGACATTGCACCAGTCCCACGGAGAAGGTCCGTCTAAACAATGGCACCGCCGTCTGTGTAACCTCGACACGCCCGCGTCTATCTAGCCACCCCTTTCTTAGTTCCCAGGAACGCCCACAGTAATTGCCTCTCTCTGCGTCCAAATTTGTTCTGCGGCTTTCGTTGGCAATCCTCGTGACACATGCAAAGTGCGGCTCTGAAGCATGCACAGATGGCAGACATTGGCCGCTTGCATCCGATGCCGCCACAGCGTCCAACCCTGAATCAGGCCCATAGAAAGGACATAAATATTTTTGGTAACAGTGGAGCCCCTTCTCCTCTAACGCCCCTGTGATCCAGACGTCATTAGCTCCCTGGCTCATTATCACATCCTGTCTGAGCTGTTGTTGTGACACTTCAGTAATAAATCACCACTCTGCATCGCAAAGTACATTCCTAAAGCTTGTATCCTTCAGGTGCCCCTTATTTCTTATCTTTCTTCCCAGTATGAAACACTTTTTAAATTGCACAAAACCTATTTTTGTTTCATTACAGAATCAGCTCTCTGCAAACTTAGACACCTTCATTCCATCTAGTGGCTACAGGAGCTCCCTGGCAATGAAGATACAGTATACTGCGTATTACATTCCTCAACCTCCGCTGAACACAATCTTGCGCTGTCTATTGTTTGGTTTCTTTTGTTAGCCTAAATAAAGTCTTAGGCCCGTGTTCAGTTAGAGGCGAAAAGTCGGAAAAGTTTCGCCTGTCCGACTTTCCACCTCCTTCACCTGTTTCAGAGGCAACAACTTTTCGTGCGCGTCCCCGGTTTTCGTCCCAATTCAATTCCAAAACAGGCAAAAACGGAAAGCAGCGAATGCGGAACAGGCGGAAAGTACTTTCAGAAATGGGGAATCAGTCTGTAGCCCCCCAAAAAGATGCACTAACATAGGGAATCAATGTAGATGTGTACGAATAGCCCTAATAAAAGTGTTTGGGGTACTTAAGTAGTTTTAATTGCTTTTTGCTAGCGTCTTTGCATAAGTGGTGAAGAATGGCATAAAGCTGTATTTTTGGGGGAAAATAAGTAGTCCTGTTAAATTTGGGGTACTTGAAAATGGGTACTAGCATATTTTTATGTATGTAAAGTGAACTTTTAAAAAATGTGGAAACCACCCTCATACATGCACCTGCAATCCCAAAAACCCTTGGCCCCTCCTTACAGCACCCCAAGAAGTCTATTTCGCTACTTTTTACTTTTTCGCCCCCCAAAATGAAAGTACTTTTTTTGGGGTGTTCTGATGTATTTTTTATTTTTATTTTGGATTATTTGTCCTTTGGGGGGCTGTCCCAAGGGTTCTGAGTCATTTCCCCACGTTTGCACCCCAAAATAAAGATTTTGCACTCTTTTTCGCCTGCTATTCATAGGAGATACTTTTCCGCCTATTACATTGCATTGAGTTTACGCTTAGGCGAAATCGTCCTGGAATTGAATATGGAGATACTTTGAAAACAGGCGGAAAATCAGAATTCGCGGAAACTTTTCGCTAAACAGCACTTTTCGCCTCTAATTGAATACGGCCCTTAGAGTTACTGTAAGTAATTTTTTTTGCTTTCTGTGCCTTTAGTAGTCTGTCCTAGTTGTTATTATTATTATCATTTATTTATATGGCGCCACAAATGTTCCGCAGCGCCTTACAAAGTACATAAACAAGTTGTAGACAAGCGACTTACAGTACAATACAATACAGGACTAGGACATGGTTAATATATATTGCTACATTAGTGACCATAACACCCAGATAAGCAGAACATAAGCAGCCAAGTGTTAGGTGCCCTAGTGGTGAGTAAGAAGTAGATGAAACTAAAGTAGGGCAAAGCTCAAGAGGGTAGAGAGCCCTACTCGTAAAAGTTGCTTACATTCTAAAGGGGAGGGGCAGACAAACAGGGGTGACACAGATGGGGTAGATGGGGAGGAAGGAGCATGTAGCAGGGAGTTAGAATGATAGCTGGAAGGCTTTGATGAAGTAGTGGGTCTTGAGAGCCCTTTTGAAGGATTGCAAAGAGGTGGAGAGTCTGATGGGGAGAGGGAGAGAGTTCCAGAGGTGGGGAGCAGCACGGGCAAAGTCTTGGAGGCGGGAGTGGGAGGAAGTAATCAGCTGGCATGAAAGGTGGCGTGCATTGGTTGAACGAAGAGAGCGGAGAGGAGAGTGAAGGGAGATGAGATCAGAGATGTATATGGGGGTAGATTGGGTGAGAGCTTTGTAAGCGAGCGTGAGAACCTTAAATTGGGTTCTAAAAGGGAAGGGGAGCCAGTGGAGGGCTTGTAGGAGAGGGGAGGCAGATGTAGAGCATTTGGAGAGGAAGGTAAGCCGTGCAGCAGCATTAAGGATGGACTGGAGTGGAGAGAGATGGGATTTGGGGAGGCCAGATAGGAGGAGGTTACAGTAGTCCAATCTGGAGATGACCAGTGAGTGTATGAGGGTTTTTGTAGCATCCTCGGTGAGATAGGGTCCTATCTTTAGAAATATTTTTGAGATGGAAATGACAGGACTGTGAGAGGTTCTGGATATGTGGTTTGAAGGAGAGGGATGAGTCCAGGATAGCTCCAAGACAGCGCACCTTGGGACTAGATGAGATAGTTATTCCATCAGTTGATAAAGAAATAGTGGGAGGTGAGGTTATGTGGGAGGGTGGGAAGATGATCAGCTCTGTCTTAGCCATATTAAGTTTAAGAAATCGCTGGGACATCCAGGAAGAGATAGCAGAGAGACAGTTGGAGATACGAGTCAGAAGAGAGGGGGAGAGATCAGGGGAGGAAAGGTAGATTTGAGTATCATCACTATAGAGATGATAATGGAGGTCAAAAGAGCTGATGAGTTCACCTAGAGAGGAAGTATAGAGGGAGAATAGGAGAGGTCCAAGAACAGAACCTTGGGGAACACCTACTGTAAGAGGATGTGGGGGGGAAGAGGAGTCATGAGAAGAAATGGAGAAAGATCGGTCAGAGGTAGGATGACAGCCAGGAGAGGGCAGTGTCACGTAGACCAAGGGAGTGAAGGATATTCAGCAGGAGAGGGTGATCCACAGTGTCAAAAGCAGCAGAGAGATCAAGGAGAATGAGAAGAGAGTAGTGGCCCTTTGATTTGGCAGCAAGGAGGTCATTGCTGTCTTTCGTGAGGGTAGTTTCAGTGGAGTGGAGAGAACGGAAGCCAGACTGAAAAGGGTCAAGGAGGGAGTGGGAGGAAAGAAAAGCGGTAAGGCGTTTGTGGACAATTCGCTCAAGGAGTTTGGAGGAAAAAGGGAGGAGAGAGATGGGTCGGTAGTTAGAAAGAAGGTTAGGATCAAGGGTAGGTTTTTTAAGAATGGGGGAGACAAGGGCATGCTTGAATGCAGAAAGAACAGTGCCTGATGAGAGGAAGAAGTTAATGAGGTGGGCAAGATGGGAGCAGGCAGAAGGAGAGAGGAAGCGGAGGAGGCAGGAGGGGATAGGATCAGGGGGGGAGGACCGGATGAGGGCCATGACTTCCACTCCAGGTACAGAGACAAATGACGGAAGCACTCAGGCTCAGGCTCTTGTTTACTAAGCATACACTGTAATCAGCTGTATATGTCCCAGATGTCCCAATCGTACAACACAATGAGGCACGAGGATACCCCTGGCCTACTGGACTTATGACATTGAGGCACAAGATGTGAGGATGTCAGGAATGAGTGAGTAGGAAAGGAGAAGCTGGCGGAAGATCACAGCAGGAACCAACAGTGTCCAAGCAGCCACCTATCCAAGACTGACACTGTGGCACCCTGAGAATCCCTGAGCAGGTTTAGATAACCTGTTCACTGATGTTGGCTGGGCTTAGTCATGTCATCTGGGGAGAGGGGCATCAAACCTTGGATAGAGATAAAGTACAAACCAATCAGCTTTTAATTGTCATTTTGTAAATGCGGCAATAATAAGCTGTTTGGTCAGTACTTTATCTTTCTCCAGTCAGCTTTTAATCGTCATTTTGTAAACATAGCAGTTATAAGCTGATTGGTTGGTACTTTGGGCCTGATTCAGAGACGCTCGTAAGCAGCCGCTCGTTCGTTCCGAGCGATGTTTGCCCAACTGCGTATGCGTACGGATCGTAATACACATGCGCGAACCAGTCAGTGCGGCCGAAAATTGTTTGTTCGCTAAATAGCAATTGCCTGCTAATATGAGTGACAGGAGGAGGCGTATATGGGTGGTAACAGGGGAAGGTGCTTGAAAACGGGGAGTGGAAATCAGAACGCAGGCGTGCTTAAAGGTCAAAACGGGCGTTTTATGGGTGTGCATAATTAATACAACAGCGTCACTGACCACGTCACTGGGTTATTTTATAGTCAGAACTGCTCGCAAATTTGTGGTAGGGAAAACCAACCACAAGAATAGCGAGCAGTTCATACGCTGGTCGATGTACTCGATTAATCTAATAAATAGCGGACATGACGTATGATTTGAGCGGCCAGGGGGCGTTTTTATCAAAAAAACGACCGCATGTTTTGTTCGCTCGTTCAGACATAGAGGCGGCAATAGACCGCAAAGAGCGAACGGTTCATTTGAATAGCCACCCCCTTTTTCTGAACGAGCGAGCGCTAATAGCGACCGGCTCTGAATCAGGCCCTTTATCTCTTTCCAAGGTTTGATACTTCTCTCCCCAGATCACATGACTAAGCGGATGTGATGCAGAGTACATCCCGCCTCTTTTCGGGTACATACTGAGGATGATTACTGCGGTATGTATTAGAAATGCAATATAAATTGCAATGGGCAGCTCTCCTGGTAAGGGATGTCCTTTGCTATACCCTCGGATTGAGGGACTTCTGGGTTTAACATCCAGAAGTCCCTCTGGCGTCCTTCTGCGCATGCGCAGAAGGGCGCACGCTATGGAGGGAGATGGGAAGGATCCGATTGGATCCCTCTCAGGGGGCATCCCATAAAGAAGCCTAAAGGCTTCTATTGGGTAACACCACCTGAAGATGGCGTTACCCACCGGGACTAAGCACCGGAATTTATATGGTTGGTGGCAATGCCATGTTGTGGTGTGCCATGTCTCCACTAGGCCATACCCATAGTTTCTGAAGAATCTAGGAAAACACTGGGTAGAGCTGGAAAACATGCACGGCAATACAATCTCGAACAGACACGATTCTTAGTGAATGAACCCTTGGAATGGGTATGGAAATGGTAATCTGTTTCTTACTGACCCAGTATAGCCAGTTGAATGGGATTAAAATGCCGACAGCAGATGCCCGACAGGATCAAGATCCCGACAGAGGCAGGTAAGTACCCTAACCTCCCCTGTCCTACCCCCAAGCCTAACCTTCCCCTAGTGCCTAACCCTGACGTACCCCCGGGGGTGTCTAACTCCCCCTTACCGCTCCCTAAACGTAACCCTCCTAGGGGGGGTGCCTTACCCTAACCTCTCCCTGGGGGTGCCTAACCCTCCCCCCTAGGGTGCCTAACAATAATCTCCCCTCCCCAAAACCTAACCATGCTAGACTCCCTAATCCTAACCCTCCCCCCCGCAGCTAATGCTAAGGGCGCCCCGGATTTATCCTTGTTCGGAATGTCGTCCTCGGCATTCTGGCGTCGGGGTTATGATAGGCGTCGGTATTTCAATGCTTATCATAAATCCCTAGCCGGCATTCCGCTATCGGGTCACATGACTACATCCCTAGACAGTTTATTTAGCAGACTTGGTAAGCAGCTCTTAATACAAGGCGGCATATCTGAATCTTTGCCTGACAGGTGTATTCAACCAAAGATGGCAGGAATGCACTAAAGGTTTTGTGGCCCTTTAAAACACCACCAGCTACAGTATAACAGCTGCATCCTCCAATCTCTCCCTAAGTCAATATTAGACGCTTTTCTTATTTAATTTGCTCTCAACCCCTTCTGAATTTAATTTGTGTGCTTATTAAGACAGGATTGGAAGGATCCTTGTCTGATAATCATGTATATAGGCAGATTAATGCTATTTTTAAAACCAATTTTGCATTTTTATGAGAAAAGCATGGAGTAGGCTTTAACTTGATCATCTTCAATGCAATTAATATGAAAATGTTCCTAATGTATTTATTTTGTATTTTTCTTTTTAATAAACAACTAGCTGGATGACGATGCCATTAGATTAATATTTCACACCTCATCTTCTGTTGCCTGGCATCGGAATGTCTGCGGCAATTGTTCTAAGGGGGAAGTATAGATAGTTAGCACATCAAGTAAAGGTAGTTCCCCCACTCCTCAGAACATCAGAAAGAAGATATATAAATGAAGACAGAAAGTGACTTTATGGTGAATTATGTGGCCGCTGTTATGCCGAAGGATATTATATGTTGTGCCTCCCATTGGCAGACCCAAGGTCCAGTGGCGTAACTAGACCTAGAGGCCCCCCCCCGTCCCAGCGCCCCTCCACACTCCCCCTCCCTTCTCTCCGACTTACCTCTGGTTATTGTGATCTCCTTCAGCGTGTGCTGCACAGGGCAGGAACATCTCCTCTCCCGGTCTACTCCATCTCTCCTCACTGACATGCTGGGAGGAGGTGGCCATGCCTCCTCCCAGTATCAGTCAATGAGGAGAGCCGGAGGCGGAGCCGACCGGGAGTTGCAGATGTGCTGCGACCACGGCTGGCCTGGCACCATAGGTGCAGGGGGAGGGCTGAGCCCTGGAGGCGGTCCGGGCCCCATAGCAGCCACAACCCCTGCACCTACAGTAGTTACACCAGTGCCAGGGTCACAGACAGGCCCTATGTACTTGCGTCGTCTTGGCGCCCCTGATCATAATCTGATCTGATGCCTCCCAGCAGAAGAGTCTCCAAAATAGTGTCCTCTGCTTCTTCCAATTAGACCAGAGGTTCCCAAACTCAGTCATTACAGTCCACATTTTAAGGATATGCATGCTTGAGCACTGGTGACTTGGGGGTCTATTTACTAAGTCGTGAACGAAGATAAAGTACCAACCAATCAGCTCCTAATTGCCATGTCACAGACTGTGTGTTTGAAAAATGACAGGAGCTGGTTGGCTGGTACTTTATCTCCATCAGCTTTATCTCCATCCAAGGCTTAGTAAATAGACCCCTTAAAAAGTACCTCATTCAACTTGATTTAACTATCTGGACTCAAGCATGGATATCCTAAAAATCTGGACTGTAATGGCGTAGTTTGGGAACCTCAGATTACACTGGTCTGACCCATTTTCAGTTGTCCATATAGAGATATCTTAGTAAATAGTGGTCTGAAGGATTTTTTATAATTCCTTGAATTTTTTAGTTTTAGCTGCTGGCGGTTGATGATCTTGGTACCCAAAGAGATGTAGAAGAAAGGTGAATAATCATTTGCAGCATTGTCGTAAGACAATACTGCAGCTACTATAATTGTGGAATATGCTGCATTTGTCACCTAAAGGTTTCCATCGGCAGAAAACAGCTTAGATAACCTTGCCTACTTATTTATTTTTGGCTTTAAGGAGCCACCATATGCATAGACTTATTAGTATGTGACGGCACAAACATCTTTTGATTGTAGACTTCACAGGAATAAGGGCCCAGCTTCTATAGGATTTAATTTTGTCTGCATAAAAGGAGCGCTACACAAAAAGGCCGCTTATGAAGAATGGGACTGTGAAGCCGCGTTTTGTCTGCTAGGAATAGAGGGACGGACGAAGAACACATAATGTCCTTGTGATGGAACAGCGGGGACTGTAGGAGCTGGAATTAGACTGAAAGTCGAGTAATTCCCATAAACCCCAAGGTCTCTTGAAGTTTCAGGCAGAGCAAGAAATACCCTCATTACTGTGACAAAGTCATAAGAAAGTCTAACCAAGGTTACTGCAGAAACTATAAAAGTGGTTCACAACACGTAGTAACGGAACACAGGAAAAATTATTTTAGAATGTTATAGCGTTTGGTCGCCGGAGTTGTCTTACCAAACTTTAGATGTCAGAAAGGCTGTTTTAATCATAGAATTTAGAAGATGTTGCTCACTGCATGCTGCCAAGTACTGAAATATCTCCTTGGGATGCAGTCAATATCCCGACCGCCGGAATCCCAAAGGTAAGTAACGGGATTAGGGTTAGACACTAGGGGGAGAGGGTTAGGGCTAGGCACTAAAGGGGGAGGGTTACGTATAGGGTGCGGGGAGGGGGAGGTTAGGATTAAGCACTAGGGGGAGAGGTTAGGTTCAGGCATCGGGGATGGAGGGATAGGGAGAAGAAGAGGGTTAGAATACCTACCGACTGCATTGTGTGTTCGTGGGAGGGTGGGGCATGGTTATACCATCCTTCCACTCCCGGGCTTCTACAGTGGCCAAAGTCCATGTAATTTGTACCCACCACCCCCATTTGGGGCACCTATTAGCATGAGAGTATTATGGAGGTGTGACCATGTCCCACGACCACGCACCATAGGGACATACTGTAGGGGGAAATGTATTCAAACTTAGAGAGATAAAGGGGTCTATGTACTAAATCTTGGGGAGAGATAAAGTGGACGGAGATAAAGTACCAACCAATCAGCTCCTAACTGACATTTTTCAAACTCAACGTGATCAGAGCTGATTGCTTGGTACTTTATCTTCGTCCACTTTATCTCTCTTCAAGGCCTAGTACATAGAACCCAAAGTACCAACCAATTAGCTCCTAACTGACATTTTTCAAACTCAACGTGATCAGAGCTGATTGCTTGGTACTTTATCTTCGTCCACTTTATCTCTCTTCAAGGCCTAGTACATAGAACCCAAAGTACCAACCAATTAGCTCCTAACTGTCATTTTTCAAACACAGCCTGTAAAGTGACAGTAACTGTGGGTACACACTGGGCGATTAAAGTGGACGACTGAACGATATCGTTATCGTTCAGTCGTCCACTTTATTGTCCATTTTTAACCCCAAAACGATGAACGATGACGACGCGCGTTCCCGCGGGTCGTTCATCATCATCGTTCATCGGGTATACATGCAGGCCAACCTGACGATCTCGTCAGGTTGCTGCATGTTGGGGAATGGGGGAGAGAGCCCGGGGCTGAACGATATCGTTAATGATATCGCTCAGCGGCTGTGCTCAATGTCATGAACGACATTGGAGCACAGCCTGCCAGGTACACACTACACGATATCGCTCAGGGAGCATATCGTGTAGTGTGTACGCACCATTAAGAGCTGGTTGGTTGGTGCTTTATCTCTCTCCACTTTCTCTCTCCAAAGCTTGATACATCTCCCCCATAGGTGCAAGGGCATGGGTTGGCTCAGCATGTCGGAAGTGCTGGGTATGACCCCATTACATGAGCATTCACTTGTCGTGCTTTGACTGTTACAAAAGTTTGGGAGCTTTATATTTCTAACTATAAAAGTCTGATTTTATAATATTAATTCTTGAGAAAGCATTGAAAGCTGTGAGAAGTCACACACGGCTGACTGTAAGAGAAGGATTCTTAGAGATTAACTTGCAGCTGTATGTAAACCAGGGCGCTTTACAGGGGAGCAGCTTCTGCAGCCACGGTACAAGGTTACACAGCATAGTCGAAATCTTCTTACTTAATCCAATTCACCTCAAACAAATGCTCTGCTGTGCCCTAACAATGCACTGTGCAGCCTATGTAGATGCTCTGGGGTCCCAGGAATTGCAGGAACGTGTAAGCCCAATAAGCCTTATACCCGCTGGGTTTATATTTGCATTCAAAAATACAAGTGCAAAGTACACGTCAAATGCATTTGACATGTGGTTGTTAAATAGCGTTTTTAGGGCCTGGTTCAGAGGCGGGTGCAAGTTGTGTCAGTGCTGCGTCTTCGCTAGCAGCGGATCTGAGAAGGTACGTAAATGATGGAGGTGTAATTTGTTGAACTGAGGCGCCCACCGGAGCCTTCTCAGATCTGCTCAGACATCCCTCACATGCCCCTCAGACATCCCTCACATGCCCCTCAGACATTCCCCACAGGCTTCTCAGATATTCCCCACATGCCCCTCAGACATTCTCCACAGGCTTCTCAGATATTCCCCACATGCCCCTCAGACATTCCCCACATGCCCCTCAGACATTCCCCACATGCCCCTCAGACATTCCCCACATGCCCCTCAGACATTCCCCACATGCCCCTCAGACATTCCCCACATGCCCCTTAGACATCCCTCACTTGCCCCTCAGACATCCCTCACTTGCCCCTCAGACATTCCCCACATGCCCCTCAGACATTCCCCACATGCCCTTCAGACATCCCTCACTTGTCCCTCAGACATTCCCCACATGCCCCTCAGACATTCCCCACATGCCCCTCAGACATTCCCCACATGCCCCTCAGACATTCCCCACATGCCCCTCAGACATTCCCCACATGCCCCTCAGACATTCCCCACATGCCCTTCAGACATCCCTCACTTGTCCCTCAGACATTCCCCACATGCCCCTCAGACATTCCCCACATGCCCCTCAGACATTCCCCACATGCCCCTCAGACATTCCCCACATGCCCCTCAGACATTCCCCACATGCCCCTCAGACATTCCCCACATGCCCCTCAGACATTCCCCACATGCCCCTCAGACATTCCCCACATGCCCCTCAGACATTCCCCACATGCCCCTCAGACATCGCTCACCAGCCCCTCAGACATATTTATGAACATTTGCTACACAAATCCTCTCCCTATGCAATGCTTTCTGACCTTCTCTGTGCACTCATTAACATTGAAACATCCACTTTTCACCTCTTTATCCTGTGCTCACCTTCTCATTCTCTAGCTACATTCATGCTCTGCTCCTTTTCCTGCCCTCTCACTGCCATTACTTCTGTCCGAGCACAATGACCACACTTCCCCTCTGCTCAGTAGTTTTCTCTGCCTACCGCACCCAAAAAGATTGCTGGAAATATGGTGCTTGTGCAGAAGATATCAGAGCCATTGCTATCTCATCAGCACCAGTGGTGGATTTCCCACTAGGCACATACCTGCAGCACACCAGGACACCCCTCCCCCGCACCAGAATTGCTGATCCATTTTTTATGTAGCACCAGTGAAGGGGGGTGGGGGGATAATGGGCAGCGATTTGCATGCTGAATGTACGGGAGAGTTTGGGGATACTACATGTCTCGTTGCTTTCTTCCTGGAGGCTTCAACTACAGGACCAGCAGGCCCTGGCCATCATGATTGAGGCAGAGCCTGAGCCATCAGTGACACTATCATGATGTCTTTGCAGAGCCGCCTGTCACTTCTGCCGGGGGTGGCTCTGCAGCTATACTTCACAGCCTGAGATCGCGGAGGCTGTGTGCAGTTGTGAAGGAGGTGGGCAGGTGTCCAATAATATTGTGCCTAGGGGTGTCCTGAGCCCTAAATCCACCGCTGATCTGCACAGATGGCAGCCGGGCAATCTAGACTCTACCCCTGTGGGTGGAATGGCGAAATCCTTAGGCCGCGGTGGCAACTGCTAGCTTTCAACTCTGGGCCTGCTTCAGAGCTGAATGCTCTGACCAGAGCGCTCGCTCTGAATCAGGGCCGTCCTATTTAAATGTGGAGCGGCCTTTTGGACGCTCGCATAGCTGTGGGTTACCACCCACAGCTTATGCGAGCGTCCATGATGATGGTCGGGCTTGCGACGAGACCCTGCGGTAGGGTCTGGCTGACGCAAGCCCTGGAGTGATTTTGGCTCTATCAGAGCCAAAATCACTCCCACTGACATCACTAGTGATGTCAGTGGGGCCGGACTCAGACGGTAGGCCTCCGTCTGGCAGCCACGCCCCGGAACACCCACCAAAGGGGGCGTGCTGTCACTCACCATCGACAGCACGTCCCCTTTGGTGCGAGACCCCGAGCGACGTATTCCTCGTCGCTCGCCGGGTCTTGCTCATGCGCCCAACATCGACCCGCTAGCGAGCGACCTTCGCTCGCGAGCGGGTCTGAATGACCCCCTCTGCCTCTTGTGCATTAATTCCGTACCACTGACGATGAACCTCACTACTAACTGGGTGCTGTTAACTACTATGATTTTAATCCCTGCCTCTGGTTGGGCAGTTTAGTACATTGCTAAAATCTCTAATAGAGAAGCTTCAATTCTTACTTTAGTCCTCCTGAGCTTCCAGTGGGAAAAACAAACAGAACAAGTTTGGATCAGTAGCACAGTTGTAGTTGGGGTTGTCCATCGATGATTGATGGTTGGAAAACATCACTGTTTTGCGCCCGATGTCAATGTTTTTAACATTCGATGGTGGGGTTCCAATGTTTTCCTTCAGGGCATCCTTTTGCTTGGGCATCCCTTAAGCTTCTTTCATTTGCGAATGCTCAGATGCCAACCTCCGATCTTTGGTGGCTGACGACCCCTATGATGGACAAACCTTGTTGTAGTAATTAAGGACTGGCTGGTTCTTCTAAATTTAGATTTGTGATTTAACCTGATTGTCTTCATTGAGGAGGGTGGGGGCTGCTGGGACAAAATTAATCAAAATCTTTTACATTAATTGAGTAAAAGTTTTATTCAGACAAATATCAGTAGGAGTAAATGGGTCAGGTTGTCACATCTGAGACCGCGTTATGTACCTATGCTGTAAACAATGACGGATATTTTAGTTACCCTCTGCTGCGAAGTGCAAATCATGTTTTCATGTTTGTATTATTTGGAACTGTGTCTGCTACAGGAACTGTAATTCATTATCTTGTGTTTCCTAATTAAATCGTACTCATGTTTTGCCCAGGGAGGGCGAGTTAAATTCAGCCTTTCTTATGAAGTGATCAATATTATGTTTACAGCGAGCTTGTTCCCTATTAGTGCGCTGGTCCATATCAATCTCCTGCTCTCTGCGGAATAGAGGACCTGACAACCAATGTAATATTTTTTTTTTCTATGCATTGTTCCACAGCCAGCCTGTGCCGCTCACTCTGACTCCTGACAAAATTTTTTACATATGTCAGTAAGATTACTGACAGTCAGCAAAAGAGTCAATTTTATTCTCATTAGTAACAAAAAAAAGAGAGATCGTTACGTATAAAGCAGTCTACTAATCTGCATACTGCATGAACCTCACCAGTAATTGTGGGAATGTTTACCTTCTACACCTGACACCAATTGCCCTCCGGAGGGTACTACTTGCACTTTTTTTATGTATTTCAGATGATAATGGCTTACTTAAAAAAAAACAAAAAAAAAACGTATTTTCCCAGAAAGGCTAATGGTGCATACACACGATCAGATTTTTCCTTCAGATATGAACGATAACGATTTAAAAATCGTTCAGTCGTTCATATCTGAAGGAAAATCGTTCATATCTGACATGCCTGAACGATGGACGATCAACGATGCGCGTTCCCGTTTGTCAGATAACGATATCTGACATCTGATGGGTTTGCAGTCAGACTTGGACGATTCCATTCATTTTAATGCAGTCAAAAATCGTTCAACCGTTCAAATCGTTCAAATCGTTCAAAACTTTGGTCAAATCGTTCAAATCGTTTAATCGTTCAGTCGTTCATCTGACAAATCTGACAAGTCTGACAAATCTGACCGTGTGTACGCTCCATAAGGGTGCGTACACACACAACGATGTAAGTAATGAACGATTTTCGTTCAGTTTTTCTCTTGAGAAAGTGAACGAAAATCGTTTTACAAAGTAGTTGGTTTTACTTTACATAATAAACGATTTTCTGTGTGTTGAAAGAAAAATGTTGCAACTTCCATTGAAAATCGTTCAGTTGGCCAGTCTGACTGAACTACAATTGACAAACATGAACGCGAATGAACGATAATAGTTAATCGTTTTACACTGAACGATTTTTTGAACGATAAGGACGTCGTTATAGTTAAATCGTTCAAAAAATCGTTGTGTGTGTACACACCTTTAGGGGTAAATTTACTAAAGTGAGAGTTTTTAGAAGTGAGTTTTAAAAGTGATGTTGCCCATAGCAACCAATCAGATTCTACTTAATATTTAACTAGCACCTTCTAGAACATAATAGCTAGAATCTGATTGGTTGCTATGGGTAACATCACTTTTAAAACTCACTGCTAAAAACTCTCACTTTAGTAAATTTACCCCTTAGAATTAGAAGGTTTACAAAGTCACTGTAATATAAGCAGCTTTAAACCTGGTAATTCGTTGATAATGGGAAAATATTATATATACTAAGTAACATATACATATGTTATACCCCTTTCACACATAGCCTAAATGTATGAGTTTTTGCTGGTGCCACCACACTGACCTGGGTGTAAACTATGTGTGAAAGGGCCCGACTTGGGGTTGGAATCCCGGGTCTGCGACCCTCCTCCAGGGTCGGGGATTGAGACCCGGGATATTCACTGTTTAATAGACCCGCGACGGTCTGAAAGGGGTATGAGAGGTAAAAATAAAACGAATAATAGAAAAAGGAGATGGATTTTTGTCTGAAAAGTGAGCAGCTTTGTTATTGCAATAAATAGATGGCGGCTGTTCATTGTAGATGGCATTATATTACGGAGTCAGTATGTAATACTGATTCTGTAATCCCGACAGCGGAAGCCCGGCAATGGTGAAGATCCCGATCGCTAATTTAGGTAAGTACCCCTAACCCTACCCTCTACCCTAACCCTCCTTTAGGGGTGCCTAACCCTAACATCCCCCCGGAAGTGCCTTACCTGAAGTCCCCCCGGTAGCCCTAATACCTAACAGCGTCCCGGCTTACCTTCGTTCGGTATGTTGGGTGTCGGGCTCCCGGCGTACGTCTAATGACAGGTGTCGGGATTTCAACGCCTGTCATTAGTACCTTGCCGGGATTTGACAGCCAGGAAGCCGGCGGTCGGCATTTCGACCGTCGGCTTCCTGACTGCATCCCTTATGTTACACAGTCAGGTAGAAAGACCCAGCTGCATTGAGTTCAACATTTCAGAAATGATC
This sequence comes from Taudactylus pleione, assembly GCA_031769625.1. Taxonomy (NCBI): domain Eukaryota; kingdom Metazoa; phylum Chordata; class Amphibia; order Anura; family Myobatrachidae; genus Taudactylus; species Taudactylus pleione. Next base: position 3,104,610 of record JAUIMM010000132.1, on the reverse strand, counting down.
CATTGGAAAGCAGGACAAAAGCTCAAGTTTAGTGTCACATGTGAGGGAGAAGCATCCTCTATGACTCAAAAAATGGCAGCTGGATAAATTAAGTGTCAGATTGGGGCATGAAAGTTCCACCGAGGCAAAGCAATGATAGGGGCCCATTATTGTGTGCATGTAACAGAAGGGGTATGGCCAGGGGACATGGTCATCCCATGGAGGATATCTCTCTGGGTTGGGTACGGGATGCCAGTGCTCGGGATCCCGGCGATCAAAATCCTGACACCTGCATCCCAACATGGTAGGTATCCTAACCCTTCACCTAACCCTCCCTCCCCGCTAAATCTAACCTTCCCGCCTAGTGCCTAAACCTAACCCCCTCACACCCTAAATCTAAGCCTCTCCCCTTAGTGCCTAACCCTAGTTCCTTACCCAAGCCCCTATCCCTGCCCCTACTACTTACCTTCAGGATGCAGGTGCTGGAATTCTGACAGGTGTCGGGATTCCGGCATCAGTGTTCTAAGCCACGGCATCCCATGTAGCAGGATTATGACTACATCCAATCTTTAACGCCAGTTATCTGGCGTTGGACACAGACGTGCCTCTGTTTCGCCACATAGGTTTATTTTAGGGAAATTTTGTTAATACAGGCAGGTGGTGGTTTGGCGATTAGATTTTTTTAAGAGGAGAAAAGGGAGACCGATACAAAAAGGGAGAGAAAGAAATGGGAGACACCCACAATGCAGAGTATCACAGACTATGGGGCCTATTCATCAACACTAAAATAACGTTTTTAAGGACATTTTCCTTAATTAACGTTATTTTAGTATTCATGAAGATACTTAGCAAGAAGATATCAGTGTTATCTCCTGTGCTAAGTCCCCCTGCGTTAATTTCCACACTCCCCATACATTAGTACATTAGTATGGGTTAGTACATTAGTATGGGGATATGGAAATGATGGTATTCATTAAATTCCGAAAATGATGTATTTTCGGAATTTGATGGAGTTACTATTCGCCACTGTGAGGTGGCGAATAGCAGGTAACACTTACCTGCTTACAGCTGTGCGGGTCCCCCGACGTCTCCCTCCTGCGCTCTGGTGCGTCCTCTGGCTCCGTCTGCTATGCGGTCATGTGTTCTCCCAGCAGAACACAATAAAGTTTAGAGAAAAAAAAATGTTGTTTTTTTTTTCGAAACAGTACTGTGTGCTGCTGGGAGACCACATAGCAGACGGAGTCAGAGGCTGCTGCGCGGGCAGGTAAGTGCTGGACGGGGGGAGCTGAGCGGGGGCGGAGGGGGGGCAGGTGAGCGGAGGGAGGGACACAAACTTACCGCATCTGTAGGCAGTGCTGCGCATGCGCTGGTTTTACAGATGTAACAGCGTATGCTCAGCACTGCCTACAGATGCGATAAGTTAGAGCAGGCAGGGATAACTATTTCCCGAAAAGCTGTCATTGCAAAAATGCCAGCTTTTCGGAATAGATAGTTATAGGGAGGAGGAATGATGAATTCCTCCGGTAATTAGGTTGAACTCCATGCGAGTTCTAAACCTAATTACCTCCAGGGAAAGTTTAGTTATGATGAATAGGCCCCATAAAGTGAGCAAATAAAGATATATTGTGAAACAGTTACACATGCAAAATTAGAGAAAGTCACAAAGAGGTGGAGAAAGGAACAGATACACCCATAGATGGGTACATACACATAGGGGAACAGAGGCACAAATGGGGATACAAATGAAAAGATAGACTGGCACAGACGGAATCGGTATGATATCCCGGCGGCCGCATGGCCGGGAGTTCGAATCCCGGCAGCGGCAACCCGACAAAACAGCAGAGCCCGGCAGCGGAAGCTCGACAGCGCTGGAAATCCCGATCGTCCTAAGGTAAGTATCTACTAATCTAAGCCCCCTAACCCTAACCCTCCTTAGGGTTGCCTAACCCTAACCTCCCCCCCCTGTGCCTAACCCTAATCCCCCCTCTAAGTGCCTAACCCTAACCCCCCCCTCTCCCTGCTGCCTAAACCTAAGTCCCCCGGGGGGGTGCCTAACCCTAACCTCCCACCCGGGGGTGCCTAACCCTAACCCTCCCTCCCCCTAGCCTAACCCTCCCGGGGGGTGTGCCTAACCCTAAGTCCCCCGCGGGAGCCCTAAACCTAACCCTCTCCCCAGCGGCTGTCCGCTGGCGGCGCCCGGCATCCCTTCGATCGGGATGCCGGGCGCAGGGCTCCTGGCGTCGGAAAAATGACAGGTGTCTAGATTTAGACTCCTTTCATTTAACCCTCGCCGGGATAATGCAGTCTGGAAGCCGGCTCTCGGGCTTATGTCAGCCGGCTTCCCGATAGCAACAGGGGAAAGACAGGCTTGCACAGACAGAAAGGAGAGAAACTGGCACAAACATAGGAAGGATAAAGAATGCCACAGACGGGAATGGTAGAGAGACTGGCATATAAAAGGGAAGAACAGAAGGCAGGAAATGACTGGCATAGAGACTGGCATAGGCACGCCCCTGGCACAGGAAAGGGAGAGAGACTGGCACAGTCAGGAGAAGGCCAAAGGTGCTGGCACAGACAGAAGGAGAGAGATGCAGATTGGCTGGCACAAACAGAGAAAAGGCAGAGAAGCTGGCATTGACATGGGAAGGGCAGAGAAGCTGGAGTAGGTATGGGAATGGCAGAGCGGCTTCCATAGACAGAGGTAATGCAGAGGGTGACACAGGCAGGGAAAGGGCAGAAAAGCTGATGCAGATAGGCGAATGGCAGTTGGGTTCTTACAGATGGGGGGGACAGAGAGGGTGGCACAGACATCGGTACTGCAAAGAGGATGGCGAAGACGAGGAAAAAGCAAGGAGGCTAATACAGATAGAAGGGCAGAGAGACTCTCACATACTGGAGGGACAGAGAGACTGGCACAGACAGGAGAAGGGAAGAGGTTGGCATTGACAGGGGAAGGGCAGAGAGACTCATACGGGAGGGACAGAGAGACTGGTGCAGACAGTAGAAGGGAAGAGGTTGGCATTGGCAGGGGAAGGGCAGAGAGACTGGCACAGACAGGAGAGTGGATCAGACTGACACAACCAGAAAAGAATGATAGAAAAGGGATAGAAAGATATACTTCCAGTCCTAGCTCCATGAGCAGTGGGGAGAAGAAGTAATTTGGCAGGACCCCCTCACCTCTGGGTCCAGTAGTAGCCCCACCCCCTACGCCCCCTGTAGCTCAGCCACTGATGTGGTCCTTCATTAAATCATGCCGACACTTGCATCAAATTATGTGTTTACCATTTGTTTCAGAATTAAGGACCTCATTCAGAGTCAGTCGTTGCGGCCGTACGGTCGTACGGGAAAAGGGGCCGCGTATGTAAATGATGCACTCGCAAGTTGCGTCCCTAAGATCGGATCGGTAGCTGGCCGACCAAGGGGAGGAAGCGGCCGGAAGACAAAAAAATACGCCCCCTTCTCGTACGCATTACACGACATCTCTGGGCATATAAGGATTAATCGAGACCATCGGAGCTGGTCGTAGAGCATAAGGTTGACCATACCCTCTCTTAAGCTCTACGATCATGTCAGTGTACAAACCTCCCATGTCACGTGTGCCATGACACTACTTTGTTAATTATGCACTCCCATAAAACGCCGTTCGCATAATTAGGCACGCCTGCGTTCGGATCTCCACTCCCCCGTTTTCAAGCACCTTCCCCTGTTACCACCCACAAACTCCTCAATCTGTCACTCAAACTACCGACCTGGCTGTGTTCAAGGAGAGAGAAATTTCTGATCGTAGCAGCTAGTTTGCGCATGCGCATTGCGAACTTTACGCATTCGCAGTATAGCGAACATCGGTGGCGTACGACCGTGAGGCCGCTACGACCGACTCTGAATGAGGTCCTAAATCTCTCAGCAACCATTTATTTATGATTGACTAGGTGTGTGTGTGTGTGTGTGTGTGTGTGTGTGTGTGTGTGTGTGTGTGTGTGTGTGGTGTGGTGTGGTGTGGTGTGGTGTGGTGTGGTGTGGAGGGAGCGTGGGCGTGGCGGTGAATATGCTTACAGGTAGCAAACTCCGGTAATGATGATGAATGCCCCACAAGTAAGAAGTTCCCATCTATTATAGCAAATGATTGCGCCCTCTGTCCCTGGAACTTTTAGTAATAAAACTGTTATGAGAGATCAATCTTTCTGTGTATGTATTAATCACGTTACTCATCAGTTTGCTCATGACCCCAGGGCTATGGATTTTTATTTGCCCAATGCGCCAATCTAGAGTTTCAGTGTATTAATGCGTGACCTTATTAATATGCCTATCATGTACACGCCTACATATGAAGCTTATTAGCACGGGATGAACAAATATTGGAATGTGCTAGGGCAGTATTTTGACACTTGTTACAATTCATGATATAATTACACACAGTAACTCCTCTGATTTACATTTTAACTCATGAGCCAATATACAGTATATTAATATATATCTGACATAACTAATATGGGTAACCTTCTTTGAGCCTGCAAAAATGAGCCCTGCAGGGGATACCCCATCTTCTGGCATCATGGCGCACTTTTGCGCCCTCTATTGCGCCCACTTGCAAATGGGAGATTTCTATTTTTAATGGGATACTTAAATAGGAATGAGTGTATAGAGGCAGCACATATTTTGAGGTGTATGGGCATTCCTTTGTAAACAGATGTCTCTCATGAGTAATCACAAAAATAGGTTTAAAAACAAAAATTTTTTAGGAGGACAGTTGAGAAGTTTAATCCATACAGTATTTGCTAACTCTCCCTCATTGTCAGGAAGACTCCCTGAAATAGTAGCAATCTCCCTGTCTCCCTGAAGAGTCTAGTAATCTCCCTAATTGCACCTTACCCCCATTATGAAGCTGTTATATTAAAAAAATAAATATATATATATATATATATATATATATATACATTCAAATGGGATCATTAGTATCATTTCCTTGCATTGGTTATAGGGCACAATGGGGCAGATGTATTATAGCGGCACTTAACGTGGCGCTATAGCGCTTCCTGCTTCACCTTTTTACCGATGCGAAGCAGGAAACACTAACGATGAGATGTATTAACATCGGCGATCCCTGCTTAGTGCTGACGCGCTGTGTCTCAGTCCAGCCCGGCTCCACTGAGCATGCGCGGGATCTGGCAATAATCGCGAGATCCCGCGTGCAGCCCTGGAGCCGGCAGCCCCCGCAGCAGGGACAGCGCTGTCCCTGCTGTGGGGATAGGCTAGCGCCAGGCTGTAACTGTCAATAGCGACAGCTGCAGCGGTCAGGCGAACTGACTGTTCATACATAGCCCAGGCTATTGGCGCTGCAATCCTGTAAAGTGAGAGTTTTTAGAAATGGAGGTGTTGCTCATAGCAAGTTAGCAACCAATCAGGTTCTACCTAACATTTAACTATCACCTTCTAGAAGATAAAAGCTAGAATCTGATTGGTTGCTATGAACAACATCTCCACTTCAAAAAACTCTCACTTTAGTAAATATACCCCTAAGATCACTACAAAGTCCTTCCCTGGTGTACAGCCGTGTGTCCGAATGTGCAAGGACTGAGATGTCCACTGTAAGCGTCCTGAGACACTGAAATACTGATTGGGGTATCGCTAAGACACCTCCCAGTGACCGGCCAGGAACGCCCGCTACATTTTCAAAACATTTCTGAGACTGCGCGTCTACCTGTGCGTCTCAATCGCAACCCCACTGTCTGAAGCATGTACACCGCAACTTAGGGCCTGATTCAGACCCGCTCGCAAGCGCTATGCACTCGTAAGTGGGTCGACGGTTGTGCATTGTGCATGTGCGGCGTGCGCAATGTGCGTGCGAAAGCCCCGGAGCAAGAGAAATTCTCTCGCTCCGGGGATCGCTAGAAACGGGGCGGCTGTCGATGTTGATCGACAGCTCGCCCCGTTTTGTAGGCGGGGCGTGGGGGGGTGGCTGGACAAACGGAGGCGTTCCTGGACAAACGGAAGCCCGATAGTCCCGACCATCACCTGGCCGCTCGCTAAAGCTGTGGGTGGTCACCCACAGCTTATCGAGCGGACAGGAGACCGTTTTTTTTTTATTTTTAAAAGCGGCCATCCTGATTCAGAGCGAGCGCTCGCTTTTTGCGAGCGGCTCTGAATCAGGCCCTTAGACCCGTGCACAGAAGGATAAATTGCTCCAGTGCGTCCGGATGGCTGCTGTACCCGTCTCTGAATCAGACCCTCACTCTACCAGCCAGACCCATGATCCCGTAAGTGAGGTGCAGAGCGATTATCTGGCAGACAATGAGGCACCTTTGCACACATAGAAATGTATTATAGAGTTGCCTTTTTGCACATTTGTAAATGACCTTTGCAGCTTGCAGAATAATATCCACGTTTTTACATGTATATTTGTAAACACTGCATCCAGATAAGTAAAAGTGTTCCAGGATTAATACACAGTGAAAATAATAATGAGCTAGGGTCCTATCCATAGCAGCTACAGGAATGAGAAATGGGAGTCTAAAATAAGAGTAACTTGCATTATTTATAGATAATAAATATTCTACATGTGTAATGGCGCGCAAACGAGTCCATTTATATGCAACGTCCATTCTATATATCTATATTAAAGAGACAGTCGCAGCAAGTAACCGGAAGGAAACATAAAAGCAGAACTACAGTGATAAGATAGGCGGCACTCACAGGCTTGTGAAAAAATAAGCACACTTCCTATAAATATATAATATATATATTTAGCTTATCAAAAGGTTCAGGAACTGGGGTAGAGCTATAAAAAAACCAGAAAAAGAATTTTATAAATATATAATATATATAATATATATATATATATATGTGTGTGTGTGTGTATTATATATATATATATATATATATATATATATATATATATATATAGTGTTTAGGTAGGAAGGCACTTACTAAAAGTTACCTAGCGGTTCTCACAATTGAAGTCAATGGTGGGAACCGTTCAGGACTGGCTCAGAACAGCCTGGTGCTGGTTGTGCATTTAGGGGGGACCCCAGGTCATTTTTTTTTCTACATTTTAACACTTTACAACCTTTTTACACAAGGATGCATGCATGGGTCTCACTGATCAGGGAATGCATTTGTGTAATTCATACCTGCTCATGCTAAAATCACCAGCATGAAGCAGGTCTATTATTTTGGGGAATTGAAGTTTGACTTTGATTTAGTGTTCCTTTTCAAATTGAATATTAGTAAATCAGGGTTTTCTATGTTGGTGTATGTAAAAGTAGCAGTGTTTTGACAATGGTCGATTTTGAGTGGGATTCGGTTTTATGTTCGATTTGACATTCGATTTTCCCTTTAGTAAATCTCCAAAGACAAAATCAAATGAAAATCGAATGCAAATGGAGTGTAAAATCACTCAAAACTAAAAATCGAACATTAGTAAATATATCCCTTGGACAACAAGGCATAAATACATCAGACAGGTACATGGACAGCCAGACAGGCACATGGACAGCCAGACAGACAGCAGACAGACACATGGACAGCAGACAGGCAGATAGACATCAGACAGGTACCGTACATGCTCAGCCAGACAGGGACATGTACAGCAGATAGTCAGACAAACAGCAGACAGACACATGGACAGCAGACAGGCACATGGACAGCAGACAGACACATGGACAGACAGTCAGATAGACATCAGACAGGCACATGGACAACAGACAGGCAGATAGACATCAAGGTAGACATCAGTCAGGTACATGCTCAGCCAGACAGGCACATGTACAGCAGATAGTCAGACTGACAGCAGACAGACACATGGACAGCAGACAGACAGTCAGATACACAGCAGACAGGCGCATGGACAGTCAGACAGGCACATGGACAGCAGACAGGCACATGGACAGCAGACCGGCACATGGACAGAAAGTCAGATAGACAGTAGACAGGCACATGCACAGACAGACAGGCAGATAGACAAACAGGTACTGTACATGCTCAGCCAGACAGGCACATGGACAGCAGACAGGGACATGTACAGCAGATAGTCAGACAGACAGCAGACAGACACATGGACAGCAGACAGGGACATGTACAGACAGTCAGATAGACAGCAGACAGGCACATGGACAGCTGACAGGCGCATGGACAGTCAGACAGACAGCAGACAGGCACATGGACAGCAGACAGGGACATGTACAGACAGGCGCATGGACAGTCAGACAGGCGCATGGACAGTCAGACAGGCACATGGACAGTCAGACAGGCACATGGACAGCAGACAGGCACATGGACAGATAGACAGTAGACAGGCACATGCACAGACAGACAGGCAGATAGACAAACAGGTACTGTACATGCTCAGCCAGACAGGCACATGGACAGCAGACAGGGACATGTACAGACAGTCAGACAGACAGCAGACAGGCACATGCACAGACAGACAAAACTGCACAATGGGCCTAATTTATTGCAGTTTGATTACTCAGAGGCCGAGGCCTGAGGCTGTTTACAAATATAAAACTTATAAAACTTTTCATTCCAGTTGAGTAAAATGCTAAATATACCGTATAACATTCTCAGCTATGCAACTGATTGATTCACCTGAGCACCAGAAGGATTTGTATCACAGTATTTGTTCTAGACTGTTGACCTCTAGACATTGTAAAACAAAACTTTACTTGAACCTGGATCTCTCTGACCAGCTCATTATTTCTTTTGTTGGTCCATAGGAGCCTGCTGGATATGGATACATTTTCCAAATCTGACCCAGGTAAGTGCTGAGTCTGATCTACTTACTGACACTGGGCTGCCATCTGGTGATCCCCAATGAATAGTGAGCACAAACGCAGGGGAGGCCCAGAAACCGCAGGTCTGTATACATAGGGCCTGATTCAGCAAGGGTCGCTGATGTAATCCATGCTGCAATCGCGCGAAAGTATGCTAATAACTGCAATGGCAGAGCACCCGCACGGACAACATGCAGACGCCCACCCCCCCTCTCGCCCATCCGTAATACCTTGCAATCCATCCAAAACATCGGTAACATCGAAGTACATTTGAGCCTCTCGCACAATTATGGCAGGTCAGACCTCACTTATAAATTGCTAACTTTGGTACTTCCGTATCTTTGCGGCCCCCTAGTTATGCTACTTACGTATCTTCACTATTCAGTGAAGATACGTAAGTAGCGTAAACTTGAGGAAATACCAATCGGCCCCTTGCGGGCTCGCTTCACTCGCCACGCTGCAGGCACGGTGGCCCACTGAGATGGTAGGGAATGACGTTGGATGGTAGGGAATGACGTTGGACATTAGCGTAAAGATGAGCCAGTGTCCAATGTCATTCCCTACCATCCAATGTCATTCCCTACCATCCAAGTGGGCATGGAGGGGGAATAAATCCAGCATGGCGAGCGCAGCGAGCCTGCAAGGATCCGAATAGTATTTCCTGGTTACGCTACTTACGTAGCGTAACCAGGGGCCGCAAAGATACGGAAGTACCCTAAGTTTCCTGTACGCAGTGAGCACTCAAGCTGCGTAGGGCACCGCAATGGCTAATTTATGCCCCGGTAACGGCGTTCAAACGCACTGGCATGCCTGTGTTTCTCCCTCTTCCCCCCCCCCCCCCCCACTTTTGATTGCAGTGTGATCGAGGTAAAGCATTCGCGCACTGTGATGCATGCGCAGTACACCATAATCGTCCATCTGCGTACGCGATTGCTATAGTGAGCCTCGCTGAATTAGGCCCTAAGTGCGCTTGTCAAGAATGACCTCTTCTTCCTTGGTTGGATAAGCTGCCTCTCCACCTATTATAGCACAGCGTAGCTGAGTCAGCTGATATCCAGCCTATTGTATGAAGGGGCGGATCTGATAACTGCACCATAGAGACCGTTGTTGAAGGATATTTTATAAAATGTAGCCCTATATTGTGAGGGGTCAGCTCTACCTATATTGTATATAAGTGCACAGTATAAATGTACAGTGAGATCCCTTTAAATGCACAATGTCATATATATATATATATATATCTATATATCTATATCACCATCCGAGTCAGTCCAGAACCAGGATTAACAGGATTAAAAATGGCTAGTTCACGGTTACATATACATGGCGAGTTAATCACAGTGACAGAATGGAGAGTGTCGGACAAAGAAGATAAAAGTACTTCAAGTAGATCAAGTGAATTTTTAATAGCATAATAAACCTTTTGCTATGGCTTTCATTGCTACAAATTGCCGGTATCAGAGCAATAATTGGTACTGAACTGCACTGCAATTAACTTCTCCACTCATGTTGGAAGATGGTATCGCAGCGAAACGCGTAGCAGTAGGTTCATGCAATCCTGGTTAACATTATATTTCTATCATTGTGGCTGGGAGCAGCACTTTTCCAAATGTCATTAATATCTCACTTTATTGTAAATATCATTTTATCCAGTTTGTTCTGGTATTAAAATTGCATTTGATATATGCAGATCTCTTTTATCTTCTGTCTCCAGGGACGTGCATTTGGCCGAAGGACATTTACGCTTACAATTAAAGAACTTTAATACTGTTCTGATAGCCCCTTTAAGCTAAAGGTGACAAGGTATTTTATATGGCATATACAGTATATATGGCTTATCCAGTCTCTCCGCTGTATTATGACTTGTAAAGTATTTCAGAGGAGTATAAGGATTTACAAGATGTGAAATGGTGGAGATTAAGCACCACATTCAAAACATTTATCTTTTGACATTTAGAGCATAAATAGATTATTTTGCTGTAGGGGTTTTCTGGATAGGACTCTGTTTTACCTGTGCATTAACAGCTGACATTTTCCTGTTTTGCAGTGGTCGTCTTGTATGTGCAGGGGATTGGTAACAAAGAATGGGCTGAGGTAATGTAACATTCTGTTTTCGTCAACTTAAACTTAGATTTAAAGATGCTGAATGAACCTACCTTAAATGATAAATTGTCCACCATTTGCAAAGCACTTTACAAACTTACAAGAGAAGCATAAATGTGCTATTGGTTTATTGTTACTTTTTTGTTGGGTATATGCTGAAATTATATGGCTGTAGCGCACGTTTTCCCTTATGCACGTATCCCAATGTCAGTGGTGCTATTTCTAAAGGTGTCCACTTATGCTGTGAAATAGTGTGACTAAGGCCGGGTACACATTAGAACGTGTATCCCAGCCGACCCGACGCCTGATGGAAGTTTATATCGTGCGGCCCTAAACACTGCATGATCCGGTATACGTCCGCACGATATACCCTTCCCATCCCGCATTTGCCTGCATGCCGTTATCAACGTGGTCGGCTCACCTGACGTGCAGCACACCCGACCCCGCTATCGATTCCTACCTATCAATTTCTACCTACCTATACCTTCTAAAATTCTCGCTATTTAGTGTAATGAGTCACACAGTAAATAAATGCTTTGAGACTTTGAGTGTGGTTCCAAAGCACAAACAGTTATTATTCAATATAAAAACAGATGGTTACACGCTGTGATCTAAATACATTTAGCGCAAATAAATCATACAGACCCAAGGTACAGTTGTTACATACGCACGCGCTCTGGACCCAGATACCGGCATCAATATAGAAACCTCCGTCAACAGCAAGGCAAGAAGACTGGCATCCAAGTTTAGAGAGCCCACATATATACACTAGCAGAGATAGGCAATACAATAGAACAATTTGGCATGATTCCATTGGTTCTTCTTCCTGGTTCTTCTGTTACAGTACAGTTCATAGGTCAATTCGAATAGACACAAACCAGCCTCCAACAGCCCTTTGTGTCCTTTTTCCCGCTGCATAATAAATCTAAGCTGGTTACATTACAGAGTACATTTTAATGTTTAACTCTATATTGTCCATAGTTTGCAGACACATGTTGTGATCCTCACACCGATGGTACCGGAAATCTGCAAAGACATGTACTAAACCTTAGATATCAAATTACATTTATTTCACAACATTAATAATACTGAATAAACCTTGAATATTACACTTTAATGCTAGGGAACCTTTTATGTAAGTGTGCAGTGTGTAAGTATTGGGGAATTGAGAAATGACGTTAATTAGCGTTGTGCGACTACGTGTTTGTGGAGTACACCATGTTTTGCAGGGTTGATCATTTTATGTTTTAGTGACTGTATTTATATGGTGAGGACTTTCAACTTCTTTCTATTGCTTGGGAATCGCACAACGCTAAATAATAGCATTGACGTATGTACTTATAATGGGCGAGATTCACTAAAATGGCTGGGCGGCCAGTCGCAAAATGGCGTCTCATTGCCATTCGCAAAATGGCGTCGCGCAGATTTAATTTTAAACTGATCCTGTCTCAGCCAATTATCTGGCTTCGACACCGCAGATGATGGACATGAACGCGCGATTGAGGGTACACACTGAGCGATATGAGCGAAATAGCGTCCTGATCCGCGTCAAAACAATATATCATACAAAATATCACCTGATGTATATCCAGACTTACAGTAAGTAAAATGGGAAGCAGTTTATAGACTGGTAGACTGAATGCCGCCAGGCTATATCCTGACAGGAGAAGCCCGACGGGGGACTAAAGATAGGCGTCGAAATACTGATGCCTATCTTAATCCCACACCGGAACACCAAAGGACGCCAGCCCGAACGAGGTAAGTCCGGGGTGTCTTTAGCGTTACCCGCACTGGGGGGAGGGTTAGGTTTATGGAGTGTAGCGGGGTTAGGGTTAGGTTATAGGGGGAGATTAGGGATAGGCACCCCCGGGGGTATGTTAGGGTTAGGCACGCCCCTCAGGAGGGTCAGGTTTAGGCACTCCCTGGGGGGGACTTAGGGTTGGTTAGGCACTACCGTGGGGGTTTTAACGTTATGGCACCCCTAAGGGAGGGTTAGGGTACTTACCAGCCAGCGTCGGGATCTCCTCCTGTCTGGCTTTGAATCGGCGGCTGTTTATACCGATCCCAGTAAAATCCCTAGTGGCCATTTAATAGTTGTCACCATTAACAAATGCATTTCCCAGTTTACCAAGTAATACAAGTCCTTTTCTTTATTTTGTGTATATTATTCTGCTTAGTAACACACATCCCATAATGAATTAATCAATGTAAAAAAAGTGGCTTTAATTACTCTCGATAAGTTTTGTAAAATCTTTTTTTTGTTAATAGTATAATGCACATCTGCAAGGGGTAAAGCAATCTAGCTAAATGGCATTGTCTCACGCTGGTCAGAGTTTCTACTATAAAAGGTCCCAGGTCATTTCACAAGTAATTACCCATTAAACCTGATTGTATAATGTCTGATGACACCCCTAGCTGTGGTCTCTAGACGGAGAGCTTTATTTAAAGTGAGAGAGTGATTTAAAGTTTAGAGAGAACACGCCCCTCCCAACTCTAAAATTTACTAAATTTACTAAAGCGTCTAAAGGTCTATTTTAATCAATTAAAAATTGGTCTAAATCGGCCAACGTTTGAAGGGCTAAAAAGCACATTTGCTAACACTTAAAAATCAATCGAAAAAAAAAATTTCTGGTAGTAAACATGCATTTTATCCCCTGAAACACAACATCGATGTTAAATGATTTAGAGCAGGGGTAACCAACCCCGGTCCTCGTGAGCTACCAACAGTTCACGTTTTCCAGACCACCTAGCAGGTGCACAGGTGTATACATTACTAACTAAAGATGCCCATACATCAGAGACCTGATTTTGCGATCCGGCGATGCGATGGGAAGTGCCAGCGTTTCCGGGTGGAAACGCCACCCCCCCACCATCGATGTTCTGCAATCCGTGGCCGGATCGCGGACATTTTCCATGTTAAATGTCGGCGATTTGACGATCGCAATCATTTTTTGATCGCGATCGTCAAATCAGGAAAATCCAACATGTTCGCGGCAATCTATCGCTGATGGATGGGCCCCATAACACATTTGAAAAGAGCCACAGGTGGAGCTAATTATGGGCCTCATTCAGACCCACTCGCAAGCGGCTGTCCGCTCGCAAGTGGGTCGATGGTGTGCACTGCGCATGCGCACGACGGAGGGAGCTCCATCGTGCGCATGCGCCAGACGTGACGAGCGAAGGACTTTCCTTCGCTCGTTGTGTCTGATCAAAGGGGGCGTGCTGTCGATGTTGATTGACAGCACGCCCCCTTTGGTGGGCGTGCCGGGGGCGTGCCTGCCAGATGGAGGTGTTCCCAAGGGAACGCCTACCGTCAGAAGCCGGCCCCACTGACATCACTAGTGATGTCAGTGGGAGTGATTTTGGCTCTGATAGAGCCAAAATCACTCCAGGGCTTGTGGTCGAAAACCCCGACCACAGGCTTCTGGTCGCACTGGCGATGGTCGCGTTGGTCAAGACCATCGTGACCATCATCCTGCTCGCTCGTATGTGCTGTGGGTGGTGACCCACAGCTATACGAGCGTCCAGGAGGACGCTCCATTTTTATGGAGGACGGCCCTCATTCAGAGCGAGCGCTCTGCTCAGAGCGTCCGGCTCTGAATGAGGGCCTATATCACTTGTGATTCTGTGAGGAGACTTGCAAAATATGCACCGTTGGTAGCTCTTGAGGACCAGGGTTGGCTACCACTGAATTAGAGCAATTTTAAATTGATTAACATTGACCTTTAGTATATTTACCCCTAAGTTTCAGCACAGTTTAGATTTGCCCCACTTACAGGGCAAATTGCTCCTTTATTTGCTTCTAAAAGCCTGCATCAGCGTGTGTGTGTGTGCAGGGCCGTAGAGAGCTGTGCTGGGCCCTTTTACTTTCGGGCATCGTGGCGGGAGCGCTGTGTGCCCTGCAACCAGAGCCCGGGTAATTAGTACTCACCCCCCCCTCTCTGCATGTGCGTTTGTGTGTGTGTGTATATAATATATATTTTTATTTTATTTTTATTTTTTTGAGATATTTTGAAAAGTTATATAATTAAATATAATGGGCAAAACTTGCATTTGCTGTAAGCTGTTAATAAATCCCTTTGAATCCTTGGAAATCGGTCCAGCTTTGCTCTTGTGCATTCCTTGACATGTTATGCTGGGATCAGTAAGGAGTTACTACTTGTAGCATGAAACTGGGGCAAGTGTATTATGTTGGATCTCCGAGAGGAGAAATCCCCCTGCTTTTAGCACACCAGATACAGCTCACTTATCTGATGCAATTTAAAGTCCGGTATTGCAGGAATAGAATAGAACCTGTAATTTCCTACGGGTATATAAAAGGCTAAGCAGGATTTGTAGCTGGAACAATTCCTGACACATCACTGGCACATTACTCTCTTTGTATATACACACACAGGGGACATAACGATACAAACAAAATACTGAGGTCTATTTACCGATCAGTGTTAGGAGACAGAGCGAAAAGTGACAAGGTGCCAGCCAATCAGCTCCCAACTGTCATCTCACAGGCTGTGTTTGAAAAATGACAGTTGGGAGCTGATTGGCTGACACCTTATGACTTTTCACTCTGTCTCCTAACACTTCTTAGTAAATAGACTCCTAAGGGTATTATTTACCAAACTTTTTTTTGCTTGAATTCCTCTGAAAACAGTGGTTTGTGGAGGGGAAGGGGGTGGGTGTTACCCGCAAAAACTAAGATGGTTTTAAGCCATTGTAGCCTTTGGGCTACACATTGCAAAATTCTCCACTAGCACATGTGTGGTCTGATAACCACGCGTGTGCAGTACCGTGGCCAGGGTTCGAACCCGATGTAAAGTGATCGCATTCAGGATGACTTTACTTACACACTGCAGGTGTGGGCTCCTATCAGGGTCCTCTGTCTCTGCATGTGACTGATGACCATGTCTACCAATACTTCATTTCTTAAGGTGCATACACACACAACGATTTTTTGAACGATTAATGTTAACGATATCGTTTATTGTTCAATTAGTTGAAAAAATCGTTCACTTTCTAAGTTAAAATGATGAACGATTATCGTTCATGCGCGTTCACGTTTGTAGTTTGTAGTTCAGTCAGACTGACCAACTCAACGATTTTCATTAAGGGAATATGCAAAAATCGTTTGTAGTTAAAAAAAAAAAATCGTTCATTACACTTTAAAAAATCTTAAAAAAATCTGACTGATAATCTGACAGAAAATCGTTCATACAATCGGTTACAAAATCGTTGTGTGTGTATGCAGCTTAAGTGACACTTCACCTGTAATAACCACGCTGACCACGTGTTATAATGTCTGGTACAGGTGAGGAGTTAAGCTCCCATAGGTCCTGGCTGTGTCAGGAATTCTTTAGCTGAGGGCCCAGGAGCTGTGCCAGACATTAGTGACCACTTTCAGTGACATTTCTCTGCTGCTTGGTAAAGTGATTTCCGCTGGATAAACCACCATCGGGTAAAGCGTTAAGGACAGAATACCCTGGCACATAATATCTACTAATGAACTTGAGCTGGAGATGTATAAACGAAATGAGATCGGCATCTTCTGGGAAATCTCATTTTGGTCATGGCAACCAGGAAAAACTAATTGAAGCATTTCATCTTTCTTTTTTTCTATCTGGTCTGATTTGATTAATTAGCTCCCTGCCCCCTTTTGCTCTCCCTGTTTAAATACATGTATTAAATATACTGCAAAGTGAGGAATTCCAATATAGTAAGAGCAGACATCTTACAGGCGAGCTGTTTCATTAAACGGCAGAATATAGCTTTTGTCAGCGGAAATCTCTGCTTTTAGCCAACATGGTACTTAAGTGGATCTTTGATCATTCAAGAAATGTAAAGAAGAAAGGAGCTGTTAGATGTACACTGAGTGGTCACTTTATATAATAAAATTGACTGCTGATAAAAATGATGTCATCACGTTGGAATGTAGTGACAGTTGTACTGACCTCTGACCCCTCCCACCGGTGTCAGAGATGCTGAGGAAAGAGTTAGGGGGTGGTGATAGACAGAGACAGCGGGTGAGGAGAAGGCCACCCTTCCGAATTCTGCTTCTCTGTCTTGAGAAATTGGTGGGGCATTGATGACGCAATTTGTTGAGAATAACTTCATAATACCGTAGCCTTGCTCTCCTCCGTGACGCATCACCATAGCTCTGCAACATGCTACCCGATGAGTCAGGCCATTGACCCTCCATCGCTGGTGCCTAAACCTAACCCCACCCCCGCACCCTATACTTAACCCGCCACTCTTAGTGCCTAACCCTCCCCCTAACCCCGCTACTTACCTTCAGGAGTCGGGATGTCAGCGCCGGCTTTCTGACAGGTGTCGGGATTCAGGTGCCGGTATTCTAAGCGCCGGCATCCCACGTGCCGGGATATTGAACGCATCTTGTCAGAACGAGTCTGGTTAATAAAAAAAACCCCAATCATTTGCTCTGTGCACAAAGTTGCTCAGTGCTTGCTGCTGAGTGCTGGCATATTGCTATGAAAACTTTTTACATATACAGTAGTACATTCGGAATCGGTATGAAATACCGCCGGTTCGATTCCCGGCAGCGCCTGGCCGACCAAAGCAGAGTTCCCAGCAGCGGAAGCCTGACAACGCTGGAAATCCCGATCGTCGATAGGTAAGTACTGACTAACCTAACCCCCTAACCCTCCTTAGGGGTGCCTAACCTTAACCTCCCCCCCAAGTGCCTAATCCTAACCCCCCCCTTCCCCGCTGCCTAATCCTAAGTCCCCCGGGGGGGTGCCTAACCCTACGTCCCCCCGGGGGTGCCTAACCCTAACCCTCCCTCCCCCTAGCCTAACCCTAACCCTCTCGAGGGGGTGCCTAACCCTAAGTCCCCCCCGGGTGCCCTAAACCTAACCCCCCCGCGGCTGTCCGCTCGCGGCACCCGGCATCCCTTCGATCGGGATGCTGGGCGCCGTTCTCCCGGCGTTGGGGAAATGTCAGGCGTCTACATCTAGACGCCCGGCATTTCACCCTTGCCGGGATATGACAGTCGGGAAGCCGGTATTACGGCAGCCGGCTTCCCGATTGTATACCGTACATTCTTATTCAGGAAAACATTATTTATGATACATTTTCTCCATATAGAAAGAACAGCAGCACCCACTCTTAGATAGCTCCTCATTACAGCTCCCACTCACTGTATGCTAAGATACCCAAACATCAGTCAGTTTACAATAAAGCTGTCGCTTGTATGGAATGACACCTCATGCATCCACTTATAAAACAGATGCTTTCATCTTCCTGTTCTAGCTCAGTTACTCTTTAAAGTTTAAACCCATTTTCAGATGAGCACACGGTTGTCATGGAGGGATGCAACTGGTTCAGATACATTGTGACATTCATGTGTTACTTTACTTGTATTAAGAGGCCCAATGTGCTTCATTATATGGCTAGTCTGCATTGTTGCGATCAGTGACTGAGGCAGCTATTGCCACATCCGTGTCCTCCCATCAGTGTGAGATAGGAAAATTGGGGATTGATCACACCAGGTGACACTTTTTTTCTAATTCTCTAGTGTCTAAAGATTGTCCTTCTTTGCACATTGTGACTACACCTTGTGCCATCTACTGGAGAAGAGCTGTGTGGGGTCCTCTCCCCTCAGCCAGCGATGCAATACGATGACTTGTTGCATACAGTTGACTGGCTGTATGCCATCTGTATATAGCAAAGCTCACTGATCCCAATCCGGTGGCTAGTATACTAAGCTAAGCACAAACTGCTAACGAATATACAAGTGACTGCAATCGAGTGGCTAGTATATAATGCAGAGCCCAAACTAATAAGAGCTGGTTTGTGCCGCTGCACAGACCGCAGGGCTCTGTAGTCGGCACTGTCGCTGCCCCATGGCCCTTGCTTATGACTAGCAGGATGCCAGGAATGCCACCCTGCAGTCAGGATCATTGCAGCAGTGCCTTTGGACCAGTGCATGTGGGGCACCTTGCCCTGGGCACCCCTCCAGCGCTGGGATCAAATGTTGATCAAATGTTGATCCCAGCTCTGAAAGTCCTTCAGTCTAGTGAGATGTGTCCCCGGCGGGATGCATCTCACCAGACTGTTCCCAGCGGTGGGTGATATTTGCAGAGGCGAGCCAATTGCGGCGAGCCATGTCATGGATGGCTCTGTCTGCTGTGTCTGATGTCAGGCGCCACTGGGCAGAGAAGTCAGTTCAGTGGTGGCGGAGGCAGATGTCGCGCGAAGAGCTTCGGCTGCCCTTGAAGAGGCCAGAAGATGCCGGGGTCAAGGCAGAAGAACTCTGGCCAGGATGGGCCAGCAGCAGAAGACTGCGGCTGAGGACAGGTAGGCTACAACTAATTCCTACCTAGACCACCAGGTTGTTGAGGGGTGTGTGCGCCGTTTATTACCTTGCCCTGGGTGCCAAACCCCCTAGTACGCCACTGCTTTGGATGTTCCAGACATTTACCCTGCGGACTGAACAGCTGATTGGAACATCCTGAGGATGCTCCAATCAGTGCTGCACTTACCAGTGCTGGCGGCCCCACTCCCCCTGTGCATGTTTGTGACATCATTACATCATGCGTTACGTCATGTGCTCAGGGGGTGGCGCAGTTGAGCCTTATTACGGCACTACTGATATGGTAACTAATGTGCAAGCTAGGGCAATCTGGTGGCTACTATATAATAAGAAGAAAGGGTGAGAATCGCACAGGACTGCTTATGATTACCTCTCTTAGGTCCCTAGGGGCCGGTGGAGGTAAGGGCCTGATTCAGAGCCGTACGCTATTTGCGGACAGTCGTTCTGAAAAAAGGGGCTGGCTATTTAAATGAAGTGCTCGCTCTTTGCGGTCTGTTGACGCCACTATGTCTGAACGAGCGAACAAAACATGCGGCCGCTATTTTGAAAAAAACGCCCTCTGGCCGCTCTCATCATAGGTCATCTCCGGTATTTATTAGATTAATCGAGTACATCGAACGGCGTATGAACTGCTCGCTATTCTTGTGGTAGCATTTTCCTACCGCAATTATGCTGCTTTCTTAATTATACACACCCTTAAAACGCCCGTTTTTACCGTTTGGCACGCCTGCATTCGGATCTCCACTCCCCGTTTTCAAGCACCTTCCCCTGTTACCACCCACAAACGCCTCATCCTGTCACTCAAATTAGCTGGCATTAGCTATTTTGCGAGCACATGAATTTCGACCGCACTGACTGGTTCGCGCATGCGTATTACGAACCGTACGCATGCGCAGTTGTGCGAACATCGCTCGGGACGAACGACCGGTCGCTTACGAGCGGCTCTGAATCAGGCCCTAAGTGTAGAAAAATATATTCTAAACCAACTTAATGCGTTTTATGGCCACAAATGGAGAACAGTAAGCGTTGGAGGTGATCAAATGGGTCAGAAGAAAAAGAAGACTCTCTTTGGGGGGCACTGCTTGTTTGTAATATTAAGGTATTAAAAATTAACTTTTAATGATCTACTTTTAAAATATAGTTGGACATACAACACACAAAAAAGGAATTATAATTATAAAAAGAAAACCATATAGGAAGATCCTCCTATATAAAATCCATGCCCTTCTGTGACAATACAGTATTTAATATCAGATGTTCATAGCGAAATTCCAATCAGATAACTTAGTAATTGTTCATCATTTTCAGCAAAATGATATATTGAAAAAACACACACACACACACACTGTGTTGTACATCCAACTACGGGCCGTGATCAGTTTGGAGCGAAAAGCCGTTGTCGGCAAAACTTTTTCGCTGATGACGTCATTTTCGCTGATTCCAGTTTTCCCCGTATTCAATTTGGCCGACTTTTCGCCGGTGCGAAAAGTCAATGCATCAGACCTGGCGAAAAAGTATCCCCATTGGTAGCGCGAAAAGTGCAGAATTGGAGTTTTGGGGTGCAGACTTCCATAAACCACCCTGCATCCCTTGGACAGTGCCCTAAAGGTAATCTGTGTAAAAAAAAATTTAAAAAGTACCTTAGGACACCCCAAAAAGGTACTTTAGTTTTGGGGCCCAAAAAAAAACAAAAACAAAGTTGGGGGACTAAATAGACTCAGGGGGGCCCCAAGTATGCCCCAGGTGTTTTTATGATTGCAGGTAGTTGCGGCAGGTGGATTTTTCACGTTTTTTTTAAAACTTCATATTAGCAACTGTAGAATATCCTTGCACCCATTTTCATGTACCCCAAATTTGATGGAACTACTTATTTTGTAAAAAAAAAAAACCCTCCTAAATGCTATTCTTTACCACTTTCCAAAAAAACGCAAAACAGCAGCTATTGAGACCGTTTAAAGACCCAATACCATAAGTAGGGCTATTCGGGGGTACCCATAGTGAACCCCCATGTCAGAGCATCTTTAGGGGGTGTCAGACTGATTTCCCCAAAACTGGCAGAACTTTTCACCGATTTCCAATTCGCCGTGTCCTGTTTTCGCACATTTGTAATTGAATGCGGGGACGCGCGCGATACTTTTTCACTGGCCAAACCTCTGATGATGCGAAAAGTCCGGCCTCTGACTTTTCGCTCCAAATTGAATACGGGCCTATATATTTTAAAAGTATATAATTACAATTTCATTTTTAATACCTTTATATTACAAACAAGCAGTGCCCCCAAAAAAGGGTCTTCTTTTTCTTCTGGACCATTTGGCTACTATATAATGCAGAGCCCAATCTGTTAGCTAAAATACTAAACTGACCCCCAAACCCATGTACCAAGCGGACCCCAGTCTGGTGGTTAGTGTACAAATGAGAGGCTGATCTGGGGGCTAGCATACAAAGCTGGCACCAGTCTTATAGGCGTACTGCCCAGGACCCTGCTGCTAAGAACAATTGCGCCAACCAGGTGATAAAGCTACTTACTGACTAGCCATAGAAAAAGATAGGGGTCTATTTACTAAGCAGTGTTAGGAGACAGAGTGAAAAGTGATAAGATGCCAGCCAATCAGCTCCCAACTGTCATTTTTCAAACACATCCTGTGATATGACAGTTAGGAGCTGATTGGCTGGTGCCTTATCACTTTTCACTCTGTCTCCTAACACTGCTTAGTAAATAGACCCCTTATAGCGGTGACACGAGAATCTCTTATGCCGACACAGAATATTATTTTACAACTTCGCTGAGTCTATGTCAATATGTACATGCATAGGGGTTTGGTTGTTTTTTTTTTTCTTCCTTTTGTTACATTTGATTGCAGTGGAAACCTGGTGCATGATGTCAGTGTCCCTATTACTATGTGTTCTACACAGGCGGAGCGTCGCTCTACGCTCAGTGAGTCCTCTTTGCAATCTGTTCCAGTGATTGTCTGCCTGTTTTGTAATGTGGCTCTTGCATGTTCCAAATCAAATGACCAAGAACGGCCAAACAGCACATTTCATTTTGTTGGACAGGATTCCCTCCCTTATGGGATTTCCTTCCTTGTTAGTACTGCAAGCAGATTTAAAACAAATTGAAAGCAGTTAGAGGAACCAGGCAGGCGCCGATAGGTAGCTATATGTTTTCTGAGACCGATAACACCAACATATACCCTGTATTCTCGGTGACTGCAAGTTTTCACGTGAATAGTATATTTTTAAGTGTTCATGTCAGAAGGCATTTTATATAGCTGAAGAACAGCTAAACCCCTTGGCACATGGCAGGGTTCAGGGAATATGTATATAATAATGTCCTTCACTCTGTACTGGTGCCCAACCTCTATCATGTGACTAGAGGGGTTGGGTACGGGATGCTTGCGCACGGGATCCCGGCATTCAAAATCCAGATGCCAGCATCTCGACAGGGTTAGGATACTGACACCTGTCGGCAGGGGCGTTTTAGAGAGGAGGGGGCCCGTGTGCAGTCTCCGACACGGGCCCCCTCCTCTCCAACCGGCGGCCGGCAGCGCACTGAGCTGTGCGCGGCCAGCGCCGGAGTTATAGACTCTGGGCACTAGAGTGTGCCCAGAGTCTATAGTGTCTGCACAGGTCACCGGGAAAATGGCCGCGGCGGCCATTTTTCCTGTACTGCGCATGCGCAATCAACGGGAAAATGGCTGCCGCGGCTATTTTCCAGTTGTTTTACAGCGCCGGACCCCGCGCTGACGTGGGACTCCGGAGAGGTAAGTAATAATATGGGTTCAGGGTGTGCGGTGCAGGGCACCCATTATAGATACGCCCCTGCCTGTCGGAAGCTATCCTCACCATCCGCCTCTCGCTCCCCCAGGGCCTAAACCTAACCTCCCCTCTCTGGTGCCTAAACCTAACCCACCCCCCTTAGTGCCTAAACCTAACCCTCGACCTAATTCCTAACCCTAAACCCTAATGCTAACCCTACCCCTAACATTCACAAATGTCAACATGTTTGTAATGTCGACCTTAGACTGTCAGCAATACATATTTGTGTTATTGTTAGGTTAAATGTTAGGGTTAGGTTTATGATTATGTTAAGGTGTAGGCTAAAAAAGGCAATAAATTCTGATGTCGACATGTTAAACGGCAACATTATGAACAAGGTGACATTTTAACCATGTAAACATTTACAAATGTCAAGATTTTCCCTGTTGACTCAATGTCCATGTCGACTTTTCATACCACACCTTCCGAGCACTTAATGCCATCAGTCCTCGGTTATGTGAGTATGGACTGACAGGGAGGGATTCAATGTATCCTTCTCTGCAAATAATCGCCATACTGTAGCCTAAAGGACCACATTTAGTTGGCACTATCTACAGGTGCCAACCCAGTTTTAATAATAAAGCACTTTAGGGTCTATTTACTAAGCTTTGGAAGGAGATATAGTGGACGGAGCTAAAGTACAAGCCAATCAGCTCCTAACTGCCATGTCACAGGCTGTGTTTGAAGAATGTTAGTTAGGAGCTGATTGGTTGGTACTTTATCTCCATTCACTATCCCCATCCAAGGCTTAGTAAATAGACCCCATAGTTTCTCACATCTGCTATGGTCCTCCTGAGATAGCCATGGCATAGAGGAGAGAGGGCAGTGCACGGGTAATACCAGTCCTTGGTAAATATATGCAATATCATGCCTTGCATGGGGAAGCTGTGATCACTGCCAGCTGCTGTGCTCCATAAACAGGCAGAAGCCTTAAATCCTATGACAACATCCCGTTATTTGCAGGATTTAGGGCTAATTACCTTGGATAAACAGGCCTCATAATATACAGGGCACTCCAAATAATTCATTTTTCATAAAAACTATTTTTTTTAAGCTGAAGCATCTATGACAGCTCCTCTTTAATTATTGTAAAAAGTAAAAACTTAGTTGAGATTTGTTACATGCTGGGAATAATGGTACATAGAAACAGAGAGGAAGGAGAGAACTGAGCGAGCGAGACCCACTAAACGCACAGACGGAAAGGGGGAGGCATTAACAGCGCGCAGCCGGGATTATAAAAAAAGGGAGGCAGGTCAGCCTTAATTCTGCCAGAGAATGTGATGCAGATGGCAGAGGAATTCCCCAGTACTGGAAAGTAATGATTTTATGAAATGATGGAGGATTGCCCAAAGCATTCAGCCTAACACAGAGCGAGTGCAATAAATTGTATTGTCTTCCAGAGCCCCTTCTATGAACTGTCAGCCAAACAGTCTCTGATCCTGTGCTAATAAGAATCGACAACGAACATTGATCACAAGTTGGCATCACCCACACACGTACAAAACTGGCATATTGCCACACAGGCAGTGCTGCCTTTCTTATGGTTATATCAGCATCGTTGCTCATAGAGAGGCTTTTCCTGTATGTTATGTGTTATTGGGGTCAGGGGCGGATTTAGTGGTCAAACTGCCCCTAGGCACAGCATTAATGGATGCCCCCCCAATTTTATTATGTTCACTATTAGGTTAAAGCCCTCATTTGGTGATTACCAGTATAATATAATATAATGGCTACAAAATATTTCTACCGTACCATACGCCATCTTGGAGTCTGCGCGGATGGGTCACCACGCACAAAATGAATCACAAATTATTACCATATTAGAAGTGTCGGTTCCCTATTCGGAGAGGGGAGGTGGCAATGGCATGTGGTCATCATAGCCATGTCACATTGGGACTTTTAGAGGCCGTATTCCCTGGTGCTGCACCGCCGATGGCTTCATGGCCACATATTCCCCAGGTACTGAAAGTAACCTAGAATGCTGAGCGCCCAACATTACTGCCTCGCCCACTGCAAAATATGAAAATGATTACAGGGTGTTTCATTCGCTGTTGGCCCCAAATTTTTTTCACCAGATACAGAATGGTGAATTTTGCCGGTGGTTTCTGACCTCCAAACTGCTAAATAAATTGTCTTTGGCGTGCCTTTATCCACTCATGTAACACACAGGCACGATGAATGTGGACGCCACAGTACAAAACACCACTGTCAGAAGCAGGAATACCTACCGACTAGCAGTGGTGGCTCCAGGTGGGGCTACAGCGCAGTTCAAAATTCAAATAGGGGAACCACACCAACTGCCATCCGCACTGGCATCACACCAACTGCCATCCGCACTGGCATCACAACTGCCATCTGCACTGGTTATATCCTCACTGGCATCCTAACTACCATACTCACTGGTTATATCCTCACTGATACCATCCTCACTGGCAGTTGGTGTGACTTCCCTATTTGAATTTTGGACTGCGCTGCTGACTAGGGTGGTGAACAGCTGGCCTTCACCTCGAACATGCATAGACAGCTGGCCTGGATGCTAATGATAAACACTTTAAACACTTGCTATGACTTCCTCATGTTACTCATAGACCAAGGTATGTCTGCTCTGTGTCACATTTCACTAAATTGCGTTGATTACTTTAAAAGTTAGAAGAACAACTTTTGGGGCCAATAGCGAGTGAAACACCCGGTATCATAAACTAGTAAGTGGACCCAAGTCCACTCCTCCCCATCCACCAATGTCCAACCAGGCCCCCGGCTCTGACTTCCGTTGATCCCACCACTCCACTCCCACCCTGCGCTCTGCTTTGTCCCAACCTCCCCATTCCCCCATGCTCTTCTCTGTCCTACCTGCCACCCCCCCCCTCTTCCCCGCCCACTCCTTCTTACAGCACTCCATCCCTTGTCCTTCCCCACCCTCCTCCCATACTTGCCCCAGGACACGTGCCCAAATTCTGGCACAACTCTGGGTGTCCATAGACTAAAGGTCCTACAGAAAGTTTGCTATGTCTGTTTTGGATATAATATGAGTTGGTTCCAGTGGTCAGGCCAGACTGGGGTAGTTGTAGTGCTCTATGTCTGTCTGTAAGTATAATAGTTTTGTATTATGATGATTTTCAGTGATAAGGGGCCTATTTATCAATTCTAGGCCATAAGAAACAGTCTAAATAATGATGACACTCCGCCCATTGGCCATGCTGACTGGCAGCGATAATAGGGCTCAGACCGCTTCGACGACCTAGTCGGGGACCCACACTGCATTAGTAGCCTAGATTTGCGCTTCCTATTGCAGATCCAAAAAATGTGTAAAAAAAATGTACATACATAAATATATAATTAATTATTTTATTGTATTTATATAAAGAAAAAAAAAACACTTTCATTATAAAGCATTTTTACTTGCCCTGACTTTAACTGTCTTCATGCTGAAATAGCGATATAGGGGTCGGAAGACACTTGTTAAATCAACATTCCCCCCCATTGGGAAGCCTTCACTGGAGAGCCCCAGCAATGGCTACCGCCAGCAATCCTTGGCAATAGCCACCACCTTTAATATATAAGAATAAACCCTATCTAACCCTAAAGGGCCAGGTTTTAAGGATAACCATGCTCAGAAATATGTGACAGTCAATTTGATTTAACCATCTGTGCTCAACCATGGATATCCTTAAATCCTGGAACGTTAGGCTGCCTTGAGGACTGAGGGGTATATTTACTAAAGTGCTGTTTGTTTTTTTAAATGGAGTTGTTGCCAATAGCAACCAATCACAGTCTATATAACATTTATCTAGCATCTTCTAGAAGATAATAGCTAGAATCTGATTGGTTGCTATGGGCAACATCTCCACTTCTAAAAGCCTGCAATTTAGTAAATAATACCCCTGAGTTTGGGAACCTCTGCATTGAAGGAACGCTTTGAGATGTAAGTCATGATGAGAGGGGTTGTGAATGCCTCCATTACATTTATAAGCAATATCAACACCATGTACAAAGTTATGTGTTATTAGATGGGGCTGCAGTGGTCACTAATGTCACAAATGTGGCATACTGTAGGGAAGACACGCCGCCTCTAGATGTAATCCTGTCTGAATGTTTTATGACAAATGAAGTGAAATAGGACCCATATGTCTCCCCTGCTCAGACCATTATGATTTCTAGCTTTGGTGACCTGCTGCTAACGTCTTAACTGTCTGTTTTTAATCTGCCGCACACTCAGATTACTTCCTGGGATGCTTTGAATTAGCAGCACATCTAAGTCTCAGTATGCAGAAGTCTTCGGAATCTGTGTCATAATAAAATAGGCTCTGACTCGTATCATTTCCATCTAAGGCTGCAGGATGTGTTATTGAGTCCAAGCATCTCTTAGACAATTAGTACATGGGTTCCTGATTCACGGTAGTAAGCAAACCCGATGATGTGCGTACTACTCCGATTGTGAGAGATCTGCGCCGGCGATCTGTACTGCGCATGTGCCGGTCTCCCTTCTGCGAGATCGCTCGCGACAGTTCTACAAAATGGGGGAGTGTCAATCCCGTTTTGTGGGTGTGGCCAGGCCAGGGTCTGTGTCTTTCAGCGCAGACTTCCTGGCCTCTGCTACGAAGCAGCGAGGGGCAATCTGAGTAACCTCAGAGTCAGATTGTCTCGCAGAAGATCCGATGCTGCACTTTAGGACCTGCGATGCTGTCAGGAGCCATCTATTTACACCAGTTGCCTCCTGCTGCATTAGCGTATTAGTTGTAGGGTATTGCAGAGCTGCTTCCCTGCTGTGTGCAATTCTGTACCAGGCCCATAATGTACAAAACCAGCATTGTGTCTGTAATGCACCTGAATTTGCACAAGAGCGCCTAGATTCCTGCTATAGCACATTGGTTCGAGAAGCAGAATTTAACCATGATACAGAGAGGGGTTGGGTTGTCCATCAAAGCTATGACCATTGATGGCCGATGGTTTCTAGCAATCGTTAGAAAACCACTGATGGTTGATCATGTACTTGCGGACAAGCTCGTGGCCACCCATGCGCACAGCAGAAAATGATGATGGACCATTCACCATAGGACCTCCACTTCCATGGTAAAACTGTCAACCATCATCTGCAAACCAATGATGGTTGCTAACCATTAATGGGTGATGGCCAGGGAGGTGAAAATACGAAGACTCACTGGTTATGTGGAGCATTGTGTGCACTTGACTTGCTTCCTTAATGTCATAGGAACTGGAACTTTGGCTGATCATCTATCTTACTGCCTGTTTCATTTAGCGGGACAATCTGATATTGTAGTCTTGAGTCTTTTTGTAGCTGTGGGGGAGATGTACTGAGCCCTGGAGAGAGATAATGTAAAGAGAGATAAAGTACCAACGCATCAGCTCCTGTCATTTTTCAAATACTGTAAACTGACAGTTAGGAGCTGATGGGTTGGTACTTTGGGCCTGATTCAGACCCGCTCGCAAGCGCTATGCGCTCGCAAGCGGGTCGATGGTGGGGCATTGCACACGCGAGGAAGAAATAATCTTGCTCCGGGGCTCGCTACAAACGGGGCGGCTGTCGATGTTGATCGGCAGTTCGCCCCGTTTTGTAGGCGGGGTGGCTGGACACCACAAGTGATGTCTATTAGAGCCAGAAGCACGCTGGGGCTTGCGGCAGACGAGACCCTACCACAAGGGTCTCGTCGCAAGCCTGATGGTCACGATGGTCACGACCATCACCTCGCCGCTCACTAAAGCTGTGGGTAGTCACCCACAGCTTAGCGAGCAGCCAGGAGGCCGGGTTATTTAAGGAAAAAGTGGTCGCCCTGACTCAGAGCGAGCGCTCGCTTTTTGCGAGCGGCTCTGAATCTGGCCCTTTATCTATCTCCAATTTTTCCTCACTCCAAGGATTAGTATAACAGCAGTAATCAGGAACTGTGAACTGCTGAAAGGAAGTGTATTTGAGTAATTGGTTGCTTTAGAATAAGGAGACAATTAGATTTAGGAGCAGATAAGAGTGGTATCATGGGCGTTTTTATATGCCAGGCCAACTCCCCCCTTGTTACATTTGTTGCCCCACTATTCTCCCCTAGTCACCTGTTGTGATATCCCGCTAACGCAGGGTATAGCGTTATCGCCAATCTGCCGGCTGTCCCACCAATGATAAATAGGCTTCTTAATTACAAAATGTGAGTAGATGATATCTGGTTATATCAGAAAGGTAAATAATATACTCATTCTATCAGGGGGAAGATAGGCTTTGTCAGTACATGTTGATTCTCCCATATCCAAATATTCCGAAATACGGAATATTTTTAGCATGACCGAGAAAGTGAAACCTTTGATTTTTGATGGTTTAATGTACAAAAACTTTGTGTAAAGCACAAAATTATTAAAAATATAGTATAAAATTACCTTCAGCTTGTGTGTATAAGGTGTAGATGAAACATAAATGACTTTAATTTCTGTACACAAACTTTTTTTGATGCACAATATTATTAAAAATATTGTATAAAATGACCTGCAGGCTGTGTATAAGGTGTATATAACACATACATGCATTCTGTGTTTAGATTTGGGTCCCATTCCCAAGATATTTCATTATAGTATGCAAATATTCCAAAATACGGAATGTTCCGATATCCAAAATAGCCCTGGTTCCAAGCATATTGGATATGGGAGACTCAACCTAAGGATCATTGTGGATTCTTTCTATATCTTTCAACCTGTAACAGGGAATGAACATATCACACTATACCTTGTAACAACACAGTTTCTCTTTTTCAGAGCATCTTAATTAATTGTATCCCTCTTGTGCCCTGCTGGCATAATCCTGATCTAATCACCCGTCACAGATAAATATCGAAATGTACGTTCTCATATCTACCAACTTGAGGGGTTTGGTATGTTTTGTCTGCATTCATAATGTCCTCATTCATTATCTAGATACCATAAGGTTTGACGGGTACAAAATGTCGACATGTCCAGAATGTTGACGACCACAATGTCGACAAGTCACACTGTCAAAATGTCAACTCTAACCCTAAAATGTCTGTGTCTACATTTCATGTGCCGTCATTTTGACTGTGCCCATGTATTGAAGGTGTCAACATTTTAACCAATGTTGACATTATATCATTAGTAAAAATTATGGTGTCAGCTTTTTGACTTTCGACATTGTGTTTGTCGATAAAATGACGACATACCCAACTTGAGGGAACTGTCCGGCCATCTTAACCATTGGCACTTTTGCCCACTATACCTCACACTTCATGGGAAGCATAGGTGCCATCAATCAGGACGCTTGGCCCAATGGTTTACGCACAACTCCGACCTGTACTGAGCATGTGCCGATTACTGACGGCAACGGCGCTGCCAGACTTTCTAGAAAATGGGGGCGTCGGAGCCGTTTCATGGGAGTGCCGAGGCCAGCGTCTGCATCTTCCAACGCAGATTTACTGGCCTCGCCAGTGGGCAGGAGGTGGCCATTCAGAGTAAGCTTGTTGATTCGATCCCGTGTCTTCGGGCGCAGACATCGCATGTGAGACGGCAGCAGGAGGCGTCTTTTTCCATCAGACGCCTCCAGCAGGCATTAGCATATTATTGCACCCGGCAGCTGCTTCCTAATACGCCGCTGCTGCACTAAAGTGCCCAGCTCTAAATCAGGCCCATAGTTGGGGAAAATAAGCAGTGATATATACCGTACTTGCCCAATCTCCTGGCATTTCAAGGAGACTCCCGAATTTAAAGGTGAATTAGGTGGCGGGAGGGGATCCGCGATGACTCTATGAAGTGCATCATCAAGGCCACACCCCCAGCGACATAATTCTGCCAAAACGCTGCAGGAAGCGGGGTCACGCTGATGTTTATATGAGATCCTAAGTTTATTTTTTCTTAAAACTGTAGCAAATATGCATTTATATAGATTCTGAGCAATGTTGAAAAAATTTTTTTTAATCAATTAAAATTATTAATTAAAAGATTAATTTCTAATCTAAAAATTTAGAAAACCAAAGGTCACTATGGGGTTACAGAAACTGTGTGCACTATGGCACTTCAGCCATATTTGGCTCTTAATGAGGCCCAATGTCATTATGTAATATACTGTGTGTTTATCTTACACAGTTTGGCCGGACAGAAGTCATTGACAACACCCTCAATCCAGACTTTGTCCGAAAATTCGTGTTGGACTATTTCTTTGAAGAGAAGCAAAACCTGAGGTTTGATGTGTAAGTATTTGGCCCTGTCTTAACAACTAAAAGTGAATTGGAATATTGTTATTGTTCAACATGGAGAAATAAGAAGCCTGGCCCTGTTGCTGGATTGTTGCTTTGATCAGGGCCGGAATGAGAGCCCAGGTGGCATTCAGTGTGGGCATCCTCGTAGTGTGACATCATAGCTGAGCGCCATGTTCCCTGCCCATCCCAAAAGAGTAGCACCCAGCAGTTATACATGTGAGAAGTTCCTGGCAGGGTCTCCTCTATGTCAGAATCTAGTGCTCCATGTGGACATAAGGGCATGTACATTAAAATCGCCAGATGAGCAACATTATGTGTTTTAGATGCCCCCTGACTATTGGTGTGCGAGGCAAGGGCCAAAACTAGGAGTGTGCCAGTGGTGCTGTCACACGGCCCTGGAGGTGGCAACGCCGCTGCCCCACGGCACCTGGATGTGGCTTGCAGGCTGTCTGAAATAGCTCCCTGCAGGCTGTACAGCTTCCCGAAGCGTCTTTAGGATGCATCGGGCAGTGCTCTACTTCCCAGAGCCAGCAGCCCAGCCCCATAGAAGTGACACCATGGGACATATTTAATTGGGCGCGAGGTTTAGTGAGGTAAAAAAACCTTGCGCCCCTCGGGTATGCGCACTCCCGATAACCTCGGTATCCAATTAAAAAATAAAATTAATCGCTCGGTTTTCAGCTCTGAAAACCCTGCGGAACGTAAAGAAGAAAAAAAAAATACACTGACCTGCCCGGGGGTCTCCGCGGCTCCCAGTGGCCTCCCCTCCAGCTTGTCAATGGGGAGGGGGTTGGTGGGAGGAGCAGGAGCTGCTGAGAGATGTACATCTCCCAGCACCCATTATGTGGGGGCATACACTCACACTGGGACACACACACCGGGGGTCACACACACTCACTCACAAACACTTGCACACACTACATACTCACCGCTTCTGCAGAAGACCCGGCTCCCAACGCTGGATGCAGAAGACACCGCTTCGGAAAGGTGAATAATTAAGGACTAATTAAGCTAATTGGAAACTTCCAATTGCTTAATTAGTCCACAGGGGGGTGCCGCCGGGATCCCAGAGCATACTTGCCCACTCTCCCTCATTGTCAGGGAGACTCCCTGAAATAGTAGTAATCTCCCTGACTGAAGAGCCTGCCAATCTCCCTCATTACACCTTACCCCCATTATGAAGCTGTTATATTAAAAAAAGAGCAGATATATACACAGTCAAATGGGATCATTAGTATAATTTCCCTGCATCGGCTATAAGGCACAATGATCCCTATGGCTACATGTAATTTCTGGAAAGTATCAGTGTGTTTACATCAACAAATAGATCTTACTGACTGCTCTGGGGCTCATTTACATTTGGATGCAAGTCAGGTTTATGACACGCCTCTCAGATGTAGCAGTACACGCCCATCACATGTATGACACGCCTCTCAGATGTAGCAGTACACGCCCATCACATGTATGATACCCCTCTCAGATGTAGCAGTACACGCCCACTTTACCGCCGCGCTGATAGGTGCTACTTTCACAATCTCCCTGAAATGCCTTTTCAAAAGTAGGCAAGTAAAGGCCCCCATACATCAGCAATTGATTGCAGAATTGCCACAATCGATTGAAAAAGGGAAAGATTTTTTACACACAATCGATTGCAAATTGCACGATTGCTGCAATCAATTGTTGATGTATGGGGGCCTTATGTCCCAGAGCAAGTCCCACTGATTTTTCCAAAAATGAACGATTTTAGGAAAAACCAGACATGCTCTGCAGGTGTGAGGAGAAAAGCCTCCCGGCTTTCAAATGTAAAAAACCCTGCACCTAATTAGATAGCTAAAATCCTGCACCTGCAGGAAATACCTCACAAGTGCAGGATGTTTGCTATTCTAGACCCCAATTGAATATGCCCCCATGATGTCACAGATTTAGGAGGTGGGGTCAGTGCAGGGTGCACTGCCCTGTGAACATTTAAAATGGCAGCTGCAGTTATCTTTTTACATTTTCACCTGCAACCCACCGCGAAGCAGCGGCTTACAAAAGTCGCTGCTTCATAAATAGAACCTGAGGTGAGGACAGGAATGTGATGGAACTCGTATCCAGCACCTGAAATAAGTTACAGAACTATGGGGTCTAATCAGCCAATCAGCTCCCAACTGTCATTTTTCAAACACAGCCTGTGAGACATACTTGCCGACATTCAGCTCCCTCCTTCCGGGAGGGAGCTGAATGCCTGCATTCTGTGGGGAGCGTGGCCGGACTGTGATGCCGTTTTGGGGGCGGGGCGTGTCCGCCCTATCGCGTCATCGTGGCCCCACCCCCTCTTCACAATGCCGGGGAAAAGGCATTGTAAAGCAGGGGGCGGAGCCTTGATGACGCGATTCAGCGCGAATCGTGTCATCGGACCCCCGGCAGCGGGGGTTGTTACTAGTAGTCTGGGGGGGTTGGCGGCACCCGGGAGGCTTGCCTGCCTTTCCGGAGGGTCGGGAGCGGCACCCGATATTCGGGAGGGTAGGCAAGCCTGCTGTGAGATGACAGTTGGGAGCTGATTGGCTGGCACCTTATCTCTTTCTTATTACTTTTCACTCTGTCTCCTAACACTGCTTAGTAAATAGACCCCTGTATTCCTTGTTCACACCAACCCCTGAGGGGTGGCCTTGTTATGTGTTGCAATCTACTCTTTCTAGCGACCAAGACAGACCCTAAAATGATGGACTGACAAAAAGAACACACAAAACTTTATTCACGACTACAATTGTTTTTTTCCCATTATAAATCTTGCAGATCACAGCACTGTATTATGGTTACTTGGTAGTAATAATTTGCATAGCTTGGATAAGAATAAGAATAACACAGATAATAATAGTTTAGTTAACTCTTGCTGCACTGAAGCTCCATTGTCATGAAACAGGAGATATTTGTGGTTGCAGTGGGGACCTTAGAGAAAGTGGGACAATCAGAAGCCATTGAGAGATGTTGGTTACTATGGTAACAGCTGCGCTGGTCGTGCTGGGAACAGGCCTATTAACCCCTTCAGTGCCAGAGGGATCGTTGTGAGAGGGATGTCTATTTATAAATACACCTCTCCTGTGTACATGGTCTGCATGCAGACGGTAGAACGTTTGCATTACCAGTCCCTTCCTCACGATTCACTATAGCAGGCCATGCCAATTGATTGCTCCATAAAAAGCCGCAGCTCTTCAGGACTTCACAAGTTTTAGCTTTGACTAAAGTTCAATCAACGGAATTCTGAAATCCTTGTACAAATCATTAAACTCAAACAATGATTTCAGAATACCATCGATTTAGTTTGATTGTAATCGATGTTCAGTCCTCAGATTAAATCCAATAATATTTGGTTTATTGTTTGTTGCTAGTGTATGTTTTTATAGATAGGTTTGTAAAAACAATTGCAGGCAAGTAAGACAGTTTAGATATTTAAAGGCAAGTTTAAAATAAAACTGCTCAAGCCGTGAATTATATATTATTATAGACGGGAATGAACCACGATATATGTGAAGTGCTAATCCTGCCAAGGACATACAACAAGTAAAGAAAGTAATTAAAATCCTAATCCACCCATTTAAAGTTACATTTACATCATTTATTAGAATAATTCAACAATTGTCATATAAAAGTGTTTCTCAATTATTTGCCACCTGGGTAACCCCTGCCAGCTATTCCCATTATTTGTACTGCCAACATTTGCAATCAATACATTTGTAGAAGGGATGGCCATCTGTGGATTAACCATCGATAGTCATCATTTGTGGTTAACCTCGACGGTATGTAACCATTGACAGGGGAACCATTGATGGTTTCACCCACCGATAGTCATCAGTGCTCTATTACTCACCGGGTAGTGGGACAATCAAGTGTGGGGTGAGGCTTCGCAGGCCACGTTTGGGCGGAGATAGGCACTGTGTCCTGGCACCAAGTAGAAAGAAAAAAAAATAACATTGGGAGCTCTGAATTTTCGAATGCATCCATTACTTGGTAGGCGTTTCCGGGTGGTAACGGGGTGGGGGTTGTCTAGCCAGAGACAGACGTGTCACGGTCAGTGACTGTGTCTTAAGACGCCATTGCACTGACACAGATGGCTATCCTCAAATTCTCCACTATTTGGGTGTCTTGAAG
Organism: Taudactylus pleione; assembly: GCA_031769625.1. NCBI lineage: Eukaryota > Metazoa > Chordata > Amphibia > Anura > Myobatrachidae > Taudactylus > Taudactylus pleione. Next base: position 3,069,286 of record JAUIMM010000132.1, on the reverse strand, counting down.
ACCGAGTTTGGGACCATTGATTTAGGGCACAGGTTCTCAAACTCGGCCCTTAGGACCCCAAACAGTGCATGTTTCCAGGTATCCTCACAGAATCACAATTAAAACAATTAACTCCACCTGTCAGTGAGTAATGAATACACCTGTGCACCTGCTGGGTGACCTGGAAAATGTGAACTGAGGACCGAGTTTGAAAACCACTGATTTAGGGGGTCTGTTTATTAAACCTACTGTAGATAATGCCTATTTATGAAGACCAAGATAACCCTGCCAGAGAAACTATTGCCTGGGTTATTTTGAGAAAAGTTTCCCTATGCAAACCATGGGGAAGTTTATTTAACAAGGATCATGGCATTCTGCGTCAATCCTCTTATCGCTCTCTCCATCTCATGATGGCAAAATCACCACCACTTTGCATATTTTTGAGGGCATCATAGATGCCTTCATATGCATAAAGGGACCCATTTACCAACCAGTTTTATCATATGCAACGAGTTTTGAAACTTGTTGCGTATGGTAAATGGTGCTCCAGCCAATCAGCTCCCAACTGTCATTTTTCAAACAGATGACAGTTGGGAGCTGATTGGCTGGAGCACCATTATCATACGCAATGAGTTTTAAAACTAATTGCGTATATTAAACTCATTGATAAATGAGCCCCATAGTTAGTTAAATAGACATATAGGCCCTGATTCAGAGCCGGACGCTCTGACCAGAGCGCTCGCTCTGAATCAGGGCCCACCTCCATTAATATGGAGCATCCTCCTGGACGCTCGTATAGCTGTGGGTCACCACCCACAGCATATACGAGCGTGCAAAATGATGGTCGCGATGGTCTTGACCATCGCGACCATCTAAACTGCGAGCAAAAGCCTGCGGTTGGGTTTTTCAACCGCAAGGTCAGGAGTGATTTTGGCTCTATCAGAGCCAAAATCACTCCCACTGACATCACTAGTGATGTCAGTGGGGCCGGCTTCAGACGGTAGGCGTTCCCTTGGGAACGCCTCCGTCTGGCAGGCACGCCTCCGGCACGCCCACCAAAGGGGGCGTGCTGTCAGTCACCATCGACAGCACGCCCCCTTTGATGAGACACTCCGAGCGAAGGAAAGTCCTTCGCTCGTCAGGTCTCGCGCATGCGCACGATGGAGCTCCCTCCGTTGTGCGCATGCGCAGTGGGGACCATCGACCCACTTGCGAGCGGACAGCCGCTCGCGAGTGGGTCTGAATGAGGGCCATAGATAGCTCAAAAGCAATATTAGCAAATTCTAGTCTTTACATTATTGTAAATCCCACAATACAATCATTCAGGGGTGTTAAACTTGATTGATAAATACTGTACGTGTCAGAGAATCTGGGTCTTGTGTTCCTGGGAGAGACTTCTGGCCTGTGTTAATAGAGGTGTTGAGTTGGTGGAAGCTGGGGGGTCGAATGTAAGTCTTCCTCATGTAAATTGTGGAGCAATCAGACCGGCTAGAGGGGTTGGCTAATACCCGGAACAGGGGCGCGGAGTCTAACACAGCGGCGGTCTTCACCGGGGACTCCCGCAAGGAAGTTTGGACTTGGCTGCGACCGACGTGCAGGCCGCGGTCCCCTGACTGGGTTCCCCTAACCTGGTCAAGAAGACTTTAAGACTCCACTGGAGAAGAGGTGACTAGAGAGTACAGTGAGTTTTGGTAGGAACCAATGATGCAGATCTGTAGACTGGAACCAATGGTATGGTTAATCAGCTGAAACCGATGTGACCAGAATGTCGGCTGAGACCGATGTTGCAGCAGGAATATCATATGGGACTGATGTTGTAGAATTATCGTCTGGGACCGAAGTTGCAGGAATATCGTCTGTTGTACCTGCATACCTTACAACATGGGACCGAAGCTGAAAGGTATGCAGGGACCGCAGTACATGGTGCCACTTCACGCAGGGATGTCCGATGTTGTACTGGCATCTTCCAGGACTCAGAGCTCCCCTTTTATAACCCTGCCCCCCTGCTATTGGTGGACACAATAATTTGACCAGGAACTTTCCTTCCATTGGCTCCTGTGCAGTCAGCTGACCGAGAGCAAGATAGCAACGACCATGAGCAAGGCCACGGCAGAGCAGGGTTGTATGTAAGCCTCAGAGACCCCGGTGAGCATCGGGAGCTGAATGCCCACGGAGATAGCCACCGAACAGGTAAGCATGCCGCAGTGTGGCACCAATTCCTGACAATCGGTAAATGTTAAAAATAAGAAACAATAGTGAAAGTTTATAATATAATAAATAATAATCACACAAACTAATAATGATATAGAAAATGGCGCTCAGTACTGCATATTGCTGACTTCAATTTTGGAAGAAGTGCATTATGTATATAGGGGCCTATTCATCAACAATAAAATAACGTTTTTAAGGACATTTTCCTTAAATAACGTTATTTTAGTATTCATGAAGTATCTTAACACAGGAGATATCAGTGATATCTCCTGGTTAAGTCCCTCTGCGTTAACTTCCACACTCCCCATACATTAGTGCATTAGTACTTTAGTATGGGGATATGGAAATTATGGTATTCATCAAATTCTGAAAATTGTGTATTTTCGGAATTTGATGGAGGTACTATCCGCCACTGTGAGGTGGCGAATAGCAGGTGAGACTTACCTGCTTCCAGCTGAACAGGTCCTCCGCAGCTCCCTCCGGCACTTTGTTCCCTCCTCTGGCTCCGGTGGCTGCTCTGACAACTGTGTTCTCCCAACAGAACACAATAAAGTTTAGAAAAAAAATAACACATTTTTTTTTTTTCTAAACTGTACTGTGGTCAGCTGGGAGACCACGTGTCAGACCAGCAGGAAGGAGCCAGAGGCTGCTGCGCTGGCAGGTAAGTGCGGGACAGGGGGGAGGTGAGCGGAGGAGGGAGGGGTACACAAAATTACCACAGCTGTAGGCAGTGCTGTGCATGCGCTGGTTTTACAGATGTAACAGCGCATGTGCAGCACTGTTTCCAGCTGCGGTAAGTTAGAGTAGAGAGGGATAACTATCTATTTCACGTAAAGCTGTCATCGCAAAAATGACAGCTTTTCGGAATAGAGAGTTATGGAGAGGAGGAATGATGAATTCCTCCAGTAATTAGGTTGAACTCCATGCAAGTTCTGAACCTAATCCTCCATTGAATTTTAAGGTATGATGAATAGCCCCCATAGTGTCTAGCATTAGCAATCTGGAAAGACAGGGTAACACAAGTTCACAGTATACTGTAGTTGTTGACCTGCCACCTGCTAAAGTCTATATGCTGCAGTCACGCGTTTCGCATCAGCGAGCTTCATCAGTGAACAAAGTGATTATTAGCCAAATTTAAATGCACAATCCAATTAACTGATAAAACATGCCATTGGGCAGATAGGTACATGATCCATAAATTAATCCTATTTTTGTCCATGTGCAAAAAAGTGTGTTATGCTATTCTATATTCATAAACTTAGCACATTGCACAAAGTGTTGTATGACAAAAGCAGAATAATTAAATGTTCATTAACAGTTGCAGAGGTAACCTCATACTCTATCTATAAATATTATAATTTTACATATATAGCATCATATATCCAGTAAGGCCACAGTGACGGCAGAAACAGAGACTGAGGTGTCCATTATACTAGTTATTATATATGCCACTGTTGTCATCCTTCAGTTAATAAACTGGGTCTGAAGCTTTTACTAGCTTTTTATTACATACTGGCATTCGGTGAGCAGACGTGTTACTAGGTATTTGAAGGCCCCATAGCAAAAGTTTGTAAGGGCCCCTATGTACGGGATGTAGTTATGAGACCGACGGCTGCGATGCCACTGGTCTCAATACCGACAGGAATCCCGACAAGGGACTTAAGATAGGCATCGAAATACCAACGGCTATCTTAACCCCGATGCCGGAACGCCGAGGGACGCCAAGCCGAACGAGGTAAGTCCGGGGCACCCTTAGCATTAGCTGCGGGGGGGGGGGTTAGGTTTTGAGGAGCGTAGCGGGGTTATGATTTTGGGGGGGGAAGTTAGGGATACACACCCATAGGGGGGAGGGTTAGGGTTAGGCACCACTGGAGGTGGTTAGGCGCTAAGGGGGAGGGTTAGATTTAGGCACAAAGGGGGGAGTCTTGGGTTTAGGCACTAACGGGGAGGGTTAGGATGCGGGGTGGGGAGGGTTAGGCTACAATAAGGGAGAGTTAGGGGAAGAAGGGGGGAGGGGAAGTATACCTACCCGACCCCTGTCAGGATACTGCTGTCGGTATTTTGACAGGGTGCATCCCAACAGCCGGCATTACATACCCATTCCCCTATGTACCACCCAATGGTGTAAAAATTATATAACACATGTAACTTTGACAAGGAAGATGACCCATTTTGTAAGTACCAGGTGGAAGACCCCTCATGGGAGTGTGCTTCATGCCACTACGCACTATTGATGCAGTAAGTTTGGTTTCCCTGTTGAGCGACCAAACTTGGGACTCTCCCATAAAAGTCTATATATATCCTTTTATGCGTGTAATTGGATGATGCTAATGCTGCAGTTAGCGTGTCCAGGGTTTGTTTGCGGAGGTCCCTGTCCATGTCCATTGCCATCGCTCACTGTGCTCTTCCAAAGCTATAATGAATTGATGTAGCGAGTGGGTAGGACTTCCGCAGGGGAGGGACACCGCAAACTATCCCAGACAATTGATTGGCAAAGTGAATGGTGAGTGGAGAACCCCACCTGACCTTTCCCATTACATGTGATTGGTGAAGAGCTTGGGGTGGTTCCTGAGAGGCAGCCAAGGCAAACGCCCAGACCCTTTGCCAGTTTCCCAGATGTGTTACCTCTAAATTAGGGACAAATTGTTTACTGCCAGACAGATGGAAATCCTGATGGCCATTATATATTAGATATGGATTGAAAGATCTACCGTAAAAAGGTAGATAATGTCTAGATAGATACCAGGGGGTAAATTTACTAAAGTGAGAGTTTTTAGAAGTGAGTTTTAAAAGTGATGTTGCCCATAGCAACCAATCAGATTCTACTTAACATTTAACTCGCACCATCTAGAAGATAATAGCTAGAATCTGACTGGTTGCTATGGGCAACATCACTTTTAAAACTCACTTCTAAAAACGCTCACTTTGAGTAAATTTACCCCCTGATGTTAGACAGGAAATAGGTCGACAGGGACAAAAGGACACACTAAAGGTCGACAGGATCAAAAGGACGACATGCATATGGTCAACGCATGATTTTTTTGTTTTCTGACCCTAATCTTCACCCTAACCCTCCCCTTGGTGCCTAACTCTAACCCTCCCTCCTGGTGCCTAACCCTAACCGTTGGGGTAAGTGCCTAACCCTTGGGGTAAGTGCCTAAGCCTAACCCTCCAATAAGTGCCTAACCCTATTTTTTTTTTAATAATAATAATGTGTCGGCCATTTTCATGTCGACCATTTGCAAGTCGGCCTTTTGACCATGTCGACCATTTGCACCTGTCGGCCATTTGTACCAGTTGACGTTCTTACATGTCGACCTTTAGTGTGTCGACCTTTTATCCCTGTCCACATTTTGTCCCTGTTGACCTATTGCCTGTCTAACATCTGGCGTCTATCTAGACATTGTCTACCTTTTTACTGTAGACCTTTAGACCAGATCCCTATATATTATACATTTGTATGCTACAAACTGTACCACTCTGCCAAGGACACATGAACCTAATATAGAACAAAATCATCTTTATACTGTAGATAGCATATTATTGCCAATGACATTTCCCACCATCTTTTAATGAGAACTATGGAGACTGACGTTCAGTTACTGTGGGAAAAGTAAAGTTTGCTTACAGACAGATACATGGAAATTTGGATGTAGGTAGTCTACTAGCTATCTGCTGGCTACGTTTTACAAGTCCTGATTAAGAGTGTCACAATTAAAGGGTTAACATGTTCTGCACAGCAGACAGCGAAATAAAACACGGTGTCTCCGGTTTTGTGTAATAATACAGAATTGCACGAGTCTAAAAATAAATTCAATTCACCTTTTTTTTTTTTTTGTTATCCTCTGGCTCGTCATGTGAATGTGAAATTACAAGGCTTCGCTATTTCATTGAAGGAATTGTGTTCCCGAGATGACTCACTCTCTTCATGAAGCGAAGGAAGCAGTGAGCGATGGCAGCTACTGTACATCGATATTCTCTGAATGTTCCTCTGTGATATCCTTGAGCCTACTGCCTGTAACAAGAGTAGTGGGGACTATATTGTTACAGCAGCTGTGATGAATTTGTGACTGCTAAGATTCACCATTCATCTGTGTGTGAGGATACAGAATAGTTGTATTAAAAAAAAATGGGCAATCGTTATAGAAATAACAATATAAAAAGATCTTTATGGCATTTCTGAAATAAAATGAATGTTCTGTTTTCTCTTCATTTTCTCTTTATTGGTTAAGAAAAAAAAAAAACTTGTCCTAGGGTCGTAGCCGGCGCTTCCGCATGGTCCTTGCGGGATGCAGTCAGGATACAGGTTGGCGCTATCCCGCCCGCCGATATCCCGACACTTACATCCCGGCACGGGACTAAAGATAGGCATCGAAATCTTGACGCCTATCATTCGTCCCACTACGGAATCTCGACACCCGGCATACCGAACAAAGGTATGCCGGGTGTCTTAGCGTCTGGCTGCACGGGGGGGGAGAAGGTTAGGTTTAGGGACCCCTGGGAGAACTTAGGGACCCCCCCGGAGGGTTAGGTCTAGGATGCGGGGAGGGGGGGTTGGGTTTTGGCACTAACGGGGGGGAGGTTAGGGTTAGGCACTGGGGGAGAGGTTAGGGATAGGCACTCCTAAGGGGGGTTAGGGGGGGGAGGGGAGGGTTAGGGTACTTACCTTCAGCTGTCAGGATTTCGACCCGCCGGGCTGCCGCTGTCAGTGTTTGATCCAGTGGCTAAACACCCGCCGGCATTACATACCGATTCCGTCCTTGCATCTGGCTGGCAGGGTGCCAGGACACCGCAGCCATTACAGCCCCCTGAAGCATCCTGAGAGGATGCTTCAGGCACAGCTATTCTTCCCGGCACAGGCAGCCCTGCACCCTCGGCATGGCGCCAGCCTGTAAAATGTCAGTTAGTAGCTGATTGGTTAGTACTTTATCTCTCTCCACTTTATCTGTCTCCAAGTTTTCATAAATCTCCCCCTTTGTAATTACAGACTTGCTGACCATTAGGTAATGGATGCTAACTCATTTCATAATGCTTACAGTTACCACTGTTAGCAGCATTTACGGGAAGATTTATCAAACCTTCTATAGAAGACAAAAGGGCCTCATGTATAATGGTGCTCCAGCCAATCAGCCCCCAACTGTCATCTGTTTGAAAAATGACAGTTGGGAGCTGATTGGCTGGAGCATCATTATCATACACAGTGAGTTTTATCATTTATCATTTTCAGTGATAAAACTCGTTGATGAATGAGGCCCCAATGGAAGTGTTCCAGCAGGTGCGTATCTAGAATGGTTGCACATCCTGCACCCATATTATGTAAAACTTACCTCTCCGAGGTCCTGCGTCGGGTCTCCCAGTGATGCTCAAATGCCAGAAAATGGGCGCTGCGGCAATTTTTTCAGCGTTTTGCGCATGTGCAGTGGGGAAATCACTGGGAAAATGGCGTCCGCGACATTTCCCCGGTGATCTGCCCATGCACAGTAGACTTCGGGCACACTTTAGTGCCCAGAGTCTATTGATTCTGCTGTGGCCGGCCAGCCGCGTCAGTCGACTGTCGGCTGCCGGAGTGAGAGGAGGGGGCCTGTGACGGGGGATGCACATGAGCCCCTTCCTCTCTAAAGACGCCCCTATGTTCCAGTAGCAACCAGTCAGCTTCTAGCTCTCATTTTATAGTACGTACTAGATAAATGATAAGCACGGGCGTAACTACCATAGGTGCAAAGGGTGCAGCTGCTTTGGGGCCCTCGCTGAGTGGGGATCATTCTCCTTGCCAAAGTTATGTGTTATATACATTTTTCACCATTGGATAATGCATAGGGGCCCTTACAAACTTTTGCAATGGGCCCTTAAATAACTAGTTACGCCCCTGATGATAAGTATGCTTGGTTGCTATGGGCAACATATCTATTTGTCCTCTTTAGAAGGTTTATTAAATCTCCGCTCTTAATGTTCTGGATCAAAGTATGCATGTGCACTTATATAAAGCCTGGCCACATAGCCTGTGGTGTCGTGCAATCATTTATTTACCGGGATTAGGTTACTGTCCAGTGTTTGTGTGTCCAGCAACAGCTGGCCAGCCACATGTTGTCTTTGATATATAGCGATAGGCAGTAACAGTGATCCACTCAATAGTAACATGAAATGAAATGGGTTTTGCAGCCTGCTGGGAGGACGTGTGAAGTGTATTAAATACTGTAGGAAGGATATCGCTGCTGTGTTTTGAGGATTCAGGATGAGTCAGTTGTGATGATTGACAGGTAAGCCACTGGGATCATCCCTATACACCTGCAGCCATATTTATAGGCATGTATAATGTGAATTGATCCATGTAGGACTTAGATTACAATATGTTGTATATTAAGCTGGTAGTGTTCTTTGGGGACAACTGTGATGTAATTCCAGAAAGCAAACTAGCAGGAAACATAACATATCGACCACAGAACCACAAGAACAGACAGTAGACTTACTTGTCAATCATTAGCTTGCCTGTGTCAACTTCAAAAGGCAGAATTATGTCTAACAAGCAGCGGTATAAGCAGTGTGATGTATTTAATAGTGGTCCAAATCTATAAAGCGCATGGGTTTGGGGGAGGGGGTCACGATAAGCCTTAGGAGGTGATTCAGCACTGGACAGAATTGCAAAGCTGCATGCATTAATGATCTGACCTGCGACCACGAACGCAGCATCAAATCACCTGCATGATCCTTGACCGGCTGAATGACCATGGCAGGCCACGCAGATGTCCAAAAAGAGGCCAGGAAATCTTTGACTGCTGAAGGAGATCCTGGAATCCACCCCCCCCCCAACGGCGGCCACGTGCCACCATTTTGGAAAACGGAGGCCGTCAACACCCACTCCCCACCCCCGAATGGCAGTAGACCATTGGCTTCTTGCCGTAGAACTCCCTGGAGAGGGATCTGCCAGATCCCTATTTGTCCCCCCGCAGGTCACACATGTGCAGACCGACAGCATTCGCATTGTTATCCGCTATTATTCATGCATACGGCGTTAATAAATGCTATTATGCATGCAATAAGTGGCGGGATGTATCGCATCCAATATATAATGCAATAATACTGACTGATGATCTTCCTACTGGCTGCGGCGCTAATCTGTCATTGCTGCACCATTGGTTGCACCATCAAAACTTGCGTCATCCCTATGGCAGGTGTTATCTCCCTGTCTGACCATGGCCTCCTGCGTGATCAGCAGACAGCGCAGGCGCAGAAGATCACTGCGAGCACACCGCAGAGACAGGCTCCTTGTGTGAAGTCGCACATACCCCTACGTGCGATTTTGGCCGCTGATATCGCGCCAGGTCATATTTAATATATGATTATTGATAAATGGGACCCTATATCTGTCTGTACTGTTTCCATCATGGCACTATGGGCCTGATATAGAGGTACAGGTAGACGCGGCCGTGGCTGCATCTTTTGCCGCATTTGCGTCTTTATGCCATACTTGCCGACATTATATATCTCCTCCCCGGGAAAAGCCCGGAGAGGAGATTCTGTTTCTTACTTTGGTGGGAGGGGCTGGGGTGTATAAGTAATTAGGCCCCGCCCTGCGGAAATGCCGTGATTTGTGGGTCCGCAGGTAGGGGGCGTGATTCACATAATTTTAGCCCCGCCCCCTACACGCGGACCCCAAAATTCCCGGTGAAATCTCCCCATCCTGCCCATTTCACTAGGAAGTGGGCGGGATGCAGGAGATATACCTACTCTTCCCGGGGCTTGCGGGTGGCTACCTGAAAAATCGTGAGCCTCCCTCGATTTTCGGGAGAGTAGGCATGTATGCTTTATGCTAATGCAGCGGCCAAACTGAGACGCCCACAGTCAGCGTCTTGCAGCTGTGCCATTCTGTTTCATCGTGCACCAACTGTAGGGCAGGGGCAGTTCCTCTATCTGAACATGTCAGCGTCATGCCCGCGTCAAGCCCGCGTCTGGCTAGCCACTCTCGCTGACTGAAATCCACAGCTCTTGCGTCCAAATGCGTTCTTCATCTCCCTGCAGTAACCATGGGAACACATGTGCGGTGCGACTCAGGCACATGCACAGGCTTGCAACATCGCCCAACCGCCTGCATCCACCTCGGAATAACGTCCTACGTTGGGTGCTGCGTACCCTTTGCGGAGCCATATAAATAATGCACAGTAATATTAATCATTTTCACTGGCTCTCTTGGACGTGCAGAGTATTACATTTTTGTTTTGTTACAACTATGGGCCTGATACAGAGCTGGTCGCTATTTGCGGTCGTTCGTTCAACAAAAAGGGGTGGCTATTCAAATGAACCGTTCGCTCTTTGCGGTCTGTTGACGCCTCTATGTCTGAACGAGCGAACAAAACTTGCGGCTGTAATTTTGAAAAAGACGCCCCCTGGCCGCTCGCACCATACGTCATGTCCGCTATTTATTAGATTAATCGAGTACATCGAACAGCGTATGAACTGCTCGCTATTCTTGTGGCTGGTGTTTGCTACCACAAATTTGCGAGCAGTTCTGGCTATAAAATAACCCAGTGACGTGGTCAATGACGCTCCAGTATTAATTATGCACACCCTTAAAACGCCCGTTTTGACATTTAAGCACGCCTGCGTTCTGATTTCCACTCCCCGTTTTCAAGCACCTTCCCCTGTTACCACCAACAAACGCCTCATCCTGTCACTCATATTAGCAGGCATTCGCTATTTAGCGAACAAACGATTTTCAGCTGCACTGACTGGTTCGCGCATGCGTATTACGATCCGTATGCATGCGCAGTTGGGCAAACATCGCTCGGAGCGAATGAGCGGCCGCTTACGAGCGGCTTTGAATCAGGCCCTATGTCATTATATTGACATTACATGATGAGAACCCTTTGTGGCCTGCTATCTGGAGCAATAATATTAATTTCTACACAAAGACAATAATTTACCCCTCAGCTCCAGTAAACAAATAAATATATTGTTCTGAAAAATAATAATGAAACGTGCGCCTAATAGTGTAGTATTTTAAGATAAAATGAACTTGTGCTCAAAATAAGTAATGTGCGTACCAAAAATTAAACAATTAAAAGGCTTATCTGATGTCCAGGTGGTACTTCAATTGTGAGATTAACCCAAAATGACAACACTTCCAGGGTTTTCCAAGGGGTACTCTTTCTGTAGTAACCTTAAAATTTGGGCTTAGAATTTTTTTGCCCATAGAAAAGTATTATGGTGTAGTCATTTTTATGCAAAGTAGCAGCAACAGTGGACATACATATATCTGCGTACCAGATAATGCATAAATTAATGCGTGTAAAGGTGTCACTCCTCTGTGTTCCAGGTTATAAACAATACGGCTTCATACACCACCAAGTGGTAGACCTCACCTTTCTGTGGGCAAAAAATTCTAAGCCCAAATTTTAAGGTTACTACAGAAAGAGTACCCCTTGGAAAACCCTGGAAGTGTTGTCGTTTTGGGTTAATCTGACCATTGAAGTACCACCTGGACATCAGATAAGCCTTTACTTGTTTAATTTTTGGTACGCACATGACTTATTTTGAGCACAAGTTAATTTTATCTTAAATTACTACACTATTAGGCGAACGTCTCATTATTATTTTTCAGCACTTTGTTCTCTGATTGCCACACGGAATATTGAAAAACTGCAGCCACCTGTTATTTCCAGGAAGTGTTCTTCACGACGTATCATTATTATTATTATTTTTTATGACTTTATCTACCAAAGGAATTCGAAATTTGTGCGCTAGTATTCACTTTTTGTTTTCAAATATATTTTTCTGCATGCAATTAAATTCACTGGCAACGGGATTAGCAATGCTTGTAACCAGAGCCGTAACTATACTTTTTGGTGCCCTGTGCCAGAAAGAGCATTGGCGCCCTCCTCATTTTTCAAAGGGACATAATACACCCAAAAAAGGGCTATGGCCTCATGGGGAAGGGCCAGGGAAGAGATAGGAGAGGCCAGGAGATGCTGGGGATGAGATAAGAGGAAACTACAAGTGAGAATGATAATAAACAGATATTTGACAGGCCCAAACAGCGCCCACTGACCTGTGGTGCCCTGTGCGATGGCACCGGCCGCACTACCCTAGCTACGACCCTGCTTGTAACCCATATGTGTGTACTATAATTATTACTATTATATATAAAGCATGCATACATGTTCTAGAGCTCTGTCCCATTAGGTGCAATGCAGCAGCAGCAGTACCCAACACCCGCTGCCTTCCCACTCCTGCATGGTGGCTGCTCCCTCCCCCAGGAGCAGTCAGTCACTAATGTACTGTTGTCTTTCTGTCCCTGCTGCTGCCCCACCCTGAGGCTCCACCCTCTCAAAGTTCCACCTATTCCTGTTCCTCTGCTTCGCTTTACCTATTCTGACCCTATTTTCATATCAGAAATTTGTTTAGAGAAAAAGTCAACGGGAAGAAGGGGAAAAGTCAAGGGGACCGCCACGTAAAGGTATTTATCCAAAGTGTTTACACATGAACTCTTCTGCATACAGCCCAAATAAAGTAAGCGCCCCTTTAACTGTGTTGATGGAATCTCTGGCTGGCTGCGTATATTTGTATTACAACTCCCTCTATGTTCTGTAATGTCCGAAGTTTTAGCGGTGGGGGATCATACAAGGGGTAATAGTCACAAACATCTGGAGGATGAACTAATGCAAGCCACAGGGCTGGTTTCTCCAATTACGCATGGTACGCAGCTGAGTAGGGCGCCACATAGTGGAGGGCGCCTCAGCTGCGTACCATGCAGGCCGCAGGCAGTCTGTGTCTCTGTGACACAGCTGCACCGCGTGTGTAGCGCTGACCGGACGGAGTTTGGCACTACACAGCACAAACACACAGGCGCCGGCAGCTGTGTGTTTGCTTTAGCAGCTGATGAAAGTCAGACCGACTCGCATCGGCTGCTGCTCCCACTGCCGGACCCGGGCATCTTCCGGCTCCCGCAGTGGGTAATGGGAGAGACGTCATGACGTCTCTCCCACGATGCAAAGCAGCCCAGCCCGGGAGGACGGACGGAGGAGCTGATAGCGGCGGCGGGAGCAGGAGCAGGAGCCGGGTTTCAGGTAAGTGGTTTTTTTTTATTTTTATTAAGTCTCTACTGCGGGGTGGGATTACTACTGGGGGCACTACAAGGGGGGATTACTACTGGGGACACTACAAGGGGGAGCTACTACTGGGAGCAGTACAAGGGGGGCTACTACTGGGAGCACTACAAGGGGGTTACTACTGGGGACACTACAAGGGAGGATTACAACTGGGGACACTACAAGGGGGGGCTACTACTGGGAGCACTACAAGGGGGTACCACTACTGGGGACAGTACAAGGGGGGGGCTACTACCGGGAGCACTACAAGGGGGTACCACTACTGGGGGCACTATATAAGGGGCTTACTACTGGGGGCACTATATAAGGGGCTTACTACTGGGGGCACAAGGGGCACTGCACAGGGGGGACCACTACCGGGGGCACTGTAAAAGGGGCACTGCATAGGGGGGCACCAAAAAATATACTCGCTTACCAAAAAATTTGGGCTAGGGCCGGCCCTGGCGAGCCATACTTCTACAACCCGATTCCCTGTTCTGCTGATGCTGATCGATCCGCGAGCATCAACCATCGAGGCTCCGCCGGGGAATCAGGGAAATTCAACCCTGATTCCCTAACTGATTCGGATTTGAATATCCCCGACGATGTAAAAAATCCCTGACTCTGCAATTCTGACCATTTTCGGGTTGGAATCAGGGATTCGAGATTGACCAACATGTTGGATTTCTCCAATCCCCCGACACCAGTGTCAGCAGAACGGGGAATTACTCCCATACAGCCTAGATGTACAGCCTCCATTAGACTGTAAACTAGATTGTCATTAATGCAACGGTGTATCTTTTGAACAGGAGAAGGGCACCTGCTAGGTTTTTTCAGCTCAGCAAGCCTGCAAGTTTTCTCTTAGAAACAAGACATAAATATTTAGTAGCGTCTGGGATGCTGATGACAAACTATAGAAAAAGTCTCACCAGCTCCTGAGTGACAATGCTTAGCAGCGATCCGACCCTTTCTTCCCTGGCACTGGGCCGAAAAGGTCAAACTTCCGTTGCGTACCATTGAATGGACCGTACCTCTGGGAATTAAAGAGCTGCCAAGTGTCACTCATTCCGCCTGCTGCTTGTGAAGTCATTGGAATAATTTCACACTTTCCAGTGTAGTTAGAAGGCTGTGGTGCCAGCTACATGGTCATTTATAATGTAACCGCTTTAAAGCATTACATTTTGGAGCCATGTGCTTGGTTTATGCTAATTTATGCTAATAGCTGCCTGCCGCTTTGAAGAGATGACAGATTTTCTGCTAGAGGTATGGAGGTGTTTCAGTTTGGCGCCACAAGACGCCAGTGGAATTTTTTCCTGTGGGGTAAATAAAAGAAGGAACAATAACCTAAGGGAATGTTTTGCTTCATTGTGCATAGTACAAGGAAACGTATTCTGTGAAGCATGATGTTATACTATTCCTGTGTACGAGCCATCGTAGTTTTGGACTGGAGATCTGTCTAATGTTGATAAAACACACTAAATGTCAAATGTTCCAACATTCCGGGGTTAAAAATCTAGACGACTTTTCCTAAGGCCACGCCTCCAAATGAATACACCCCCAGGTGGTCACCCCTTCTGACCCTATGATCTGCAACTGTTGTGCCACTCTAGGTGCCACGAATCAAGGAGATGACTTATGACCCTGTGCTTTGCATATCCTGTACCCAGTGGTGCCAAACGTGGGGAGCAAGTACAAAGGGCTCTGGTGCCCTGGCTTGCCAAGGAGGCGTAACCATGCTGCCAAAGATTGTGCAACCTCCCGTCCCTCAGTGAGCTTTTTTAAAGGCCACATGATGGGGTATGACCATGCCACCATTTGGTCATGTCCACCCCTGTATCAGGGACCTGGACCAACCCTTGATGGCCCTTAGGGTAAAAATACATTGTCACTACTTTGGATACAATGTGGTGGTCAGCTTTTTATATTGTATATACGGTGCCTTACAAAATCTTCATCATTCACCAAGTTCATATCGCTTCTGCTGTGCTCTAAAATACCATAGATAGACAGGGTCCGGTCAACTTGCCGACATTCAGAAGGTCAACATTCAGAATGCCTACAGGTTATGGATGTCAACAGTCAGTTTGTCGTCATGGTCATTAGGTCGACAATCAATATGTAGACATGCATTTAGGTCAACATGGTTAAAATGTTGACACATTCAAAATTGTCAACATGGGTTTTTGTAGTTGATTTGTAGGGTTAGAGTTAGGTTGAGGGATAGGATTAGGCTAAAATAACAAAAACAAACATGCATGGACATTTTGGTGTCAACATGTTAAATATCGACACAGAATGTGTTGACATTTTAACCATCTCAACCTTAATGTATGGGTACATATTGATTGTTGACCATTCTGGCTGTAGACATTCAGAACCTGTTAACATTCTGAATGTCGACCTTCTGCAAGTTCAACAAGTCAAACCACACCCACTGTAGACAGATGGCCCAATGGTTATGAGTTACACATTCATATTCGGCGCCCAGTGCCTTCATTGGTAGCTCCATTTTGGAAATGACAAACAATGCAAATTAGTATCTTTGGCTGAGCTCGTTCCTTGACGTCCTGTCTGTGCAGCTTTTTCTAATTGTATGTCATCGTGTACATGGTTAATGATCTATAAATACTGCATAATAATCGCCAAGGCTGGATTAGCGCGCACTAGTCTTGATAACAAGCAAGTAACAGACAAAGCTAGTAATGCAGTGAAGGACCAGCCTGGGCAAGGTGCCCCCGTCTGCCTGGCCTTTCTCCCCTGCAGGCACGGGAGCCCTATACCTAATTATAAATGAAACTCTGATCATCTCCCACAGTCTGTTTCGTACATTGAAATGAAAAATTCAGGACGTTTGTGACATTTTCTAAGCTTTCCCACTGTCAAGTCAACAGACAGAAGCAAATTTGCAAGTCAAGGGACATTACTGCGCACAGTTCCATTCAGTGCTGCTGCGATGAGTCAGTGGCTGTTGCCTGTTGCCAATTAATGAATAGCGTGTGCCAGATTAAAAATAGTCTTATTTTTCTGGTCCACACAACGGAATGGTCTAGAAAGCATGGAACATGAAAGTCTCTTTTTTTTATCTTCGACAAATATGACTGTGGGGCACATACTGTACACACTACACAATAGCCTCTATTGCATACAATGTACCTAAATGGGACACATTTGTAAGAAAATAAATTGTAACATTGCAGTAGCTGGAACAGTAAAGCTGAGGCTGCTCTAGATATTATTACTACACTGAGGGCCTGATTCTGACCCGGTCGCAAGCGCTGTGCGCTCGCAACCGGGTCGATGGTGGCACAGAGCGCATGCGCACGAAGGAGCCGGCTCCAACGTGCGCATGCGCAAGACCCCGATAGCGATGGGCAATCCGTCGCTCCATTTCTCGTACCAAAGGGGGCGTGCTGTCGATGTTGAGTGACAGCATGCCCCCTTTGGTGGGTGGGCCGGGGGAGTGGCTGCCCAAACGGAGGCGTTCCCAGCTGAACGCCCCCGTCTGGGGCCGGCACCACTGACATCACGAGTAATGTCAGTGGGAGAGATTTCAGCTCTGTTAGAGCCGAAATCTCTCTGGGGCTTGCAGCAACAAGACCCTACCACAAGGGTCTCGTCACAAGCCCGATGGTCGCGATGGTCTTGACCATTGCGACCATCTTCCTGGTCGCTCGCTATAGCTGTGGGTGGTCACCCACAGCTATGCGAGCGGGCAGGAGGCCGTTCTTAAAAAAAAATAAAAAACCGCCCTGATCCAGAGCGAACGCTCTGTCAGAGTGTCCAGCTCTGAATCGGGCCCTGAGGCTTTTTACCTTTTGCAACTGTCATTAATGAAGCGGATTTGCAATAAACAGAGCTGAATTTGCCAGGTGTGTCTAGGCTGACGAATTATAGGGGCAGCATAAAAAAAAACCATGCAAGCACAGTGGTTAGCATTGCTGACTCACAGCACTGGGGTTATGAGTTCAATTCCTGACCAGGGCCCTCATTCAGAGCCGCTCGCTAGCGGCCGTACGCTCGTTCCGAGCGATGTTCGCACATCTGCGCATGCGTACGGTTTTTAGTACGCATGCGCGAACCAGTCAGTGCGGCCGAAAATCGTTTGTACGCTATATAGCGAGTGCCTGCTATTTTGAGTGACAGAATGAGGCGTATGTGGGTGGTAACAGGGGAAGGTGTTTGAAAACGGGGGAGTGGAATTCGAACGCAGGTGTGCTTAAAGGTCAAAACCGGCGTTTTAAGGGAGTGCATAATTAATACAGCAGCGTCATTGACCACGTCACTTGGTTTTTTTTTACTCAGAACTGCTCGCAAAATAGCGGTTGAAAAAACCAACCACAAGAATGGCGAGCAGTTCATACGCTGTACGATGTACTCGATTAATCTAATAAATAGCGGACATGACGTATGGTGCGAGCAGCCAGGGGGCGTTTTTATCAAATAAACGAGCGCATGTTTTGCTCGCTCGTTCAGACTTAGAGGTGTGAACAGACTGCAATTTGCGAACGGATCATTTGAATAGCCACCCCTTGTTTTTGAACGAACGACCGCAAATAGCGAACGGCTCTGAATCAGGCCCCAGGTCCTATCTGTATGTTCTCCCCATGTTTTACGTGGGTTTCCTCCAGGTGCTCCGGTTTCCTCCCAAACTCAAAAAAAACATACTAGCACTGCAGGTTAATTTGAAAACAATGCCTTGTCCTTCCATAATTTTGCAAACCCACAAACGTCAACCTCTGTTCCTGTCACTGGGGATATGGTCGTGTACCTTAAAATGATTCGTAAATGACATTTTCTGATACATTTTGTATGAGTATCACACACTGGTGTGGAAATGCATTAATGTCACCCGAAATGCGTGTAGTCCAAAACCTAAACCAATACCATCATCATCCACAAATTTTGAATACTCCTACCAGATTCATCATCGCATACTCCAACTGCACACATGGTTGAGTAAAGTAGGGATGGACATCGGAATACCAGGAATTCGATGATTGCCAGACATAGGATGCAGCTTTGCGATGTCCATAAAATGGCTGGCTGTTTTACTCTATCTCGGAGAGGGCTGGGCACGCTTTCACAGTGCCTTGGACGAGTGAGCCGCGAGGCTCCGTCCCCTTTCCCACAGGCTCCGCCCCCTGTTCGGTCGCAAGTATAACCATCGCGATGGTTATAGTATCGAATGGTTGCCATTCAATGGCCAGTAGCCATCACATCGCTGGTTTTGTCGGAAGCTCGGCAACCATCCGATGCCAGGTTTCCGATGCCAATCGGTAAAGGAAGATTATACGCAGCTCCATATAACCGCTATAGAGTGAGGTAGTTGAAAAAAAGGGATTTGTGGTGTCATGTTCAGTGCTAGGGTGACATAATAAATGAGAAGGGACATTCACCTCCCCCTCTTTTACAAGAGACCACATGGACGTAACCTCTTCCAGCCCACATTAGTAGGAGTTATGAAAGGTGAAGTAGGATATTATTAATCCATTCCATACCAATGTAGTATTGTACAGTGTTATATAAAGTTTATCATTTTCTTTAAAAAAAAAAAAAAAAAGACAAACAAAGAGATAAATATTAGAGATTAGATATCTATAGTAGTATATAAACAATGAAGGGACAGAGAAAGAGATGGCACTAACTATTTGAGATAGAATAGAGTTATTTATGTGCTGGTCTTCTAGTGGAGTTTGTCTCAGCCTATGTTGCAGTTAAGCGCAAGGGGCTTATTAGTGGCCTGGATGGTTTTACTTGGGGGCGGCTCCAGGATTTGGCAGCAGCCCTGAAGGGTTCCCGTCCCGTCAATTAGTTCACTAGATGATCAAATAGACACATTGGGGGAGATTTCAATTGTGTTTTAGGCACCTTACGCTCAACGGATCAGTTCAATTGTTGCTGCGTTCAGGCACGAATACCGTGGATGCCCAATATTTCTGCATGCTCCCTCCTGAGGCGTCAAGCAGAAATGACATGGCTAAATCCAGTCTCATTGGGCGCAACCAGTGCGAAAAAGGAATGAGCGCCCGATGCCAGCACAGCAATTGAATATCGCCCCCACTAGTGTAGATAGATAAACCGTGAGTTTCCACGTTTTACACTTTCCCAAATGACCTTGATTGTGTCATCTGGGAATAATATTTCTAATTGGCGCAACTACCTCATTAGCTATTCCTCCCATTTAGCCCTCTAATTGTATTCATCCATGTGCTGTAAATTTAGCTCATTGCAGAGAATATTTTAGACTAGAAAATACACTTTGCCGGGTAATGTTCAGCCGTTGAGGTATTTTAATTTTCTATTTCCCATTTTGATCGTAATGAATCTAATAAAATATAAATCTCATTTTGTCAATTTCTCACTTTAGCAGTGGTTCTAAACTTTCTCGATTCAGCAGTCTTTTCGCAGCACCCTTGGCCAAATATTACCCATTGAAATACTCAGCAGCCATTATTAACGTCATACCTTAACACCTTGATTAGCTTACTTAACTTAAATTACAAATAAAGACACGGACACCAGAGCTTGGCTAAAAAATGTCACAGCTTTTTATTTCTAATTAAATCAATCAACCTAACCAGGGTGGCAAAGAGACGCTGCAGACTCAGTTCTAGCTTTCACCTCATTCAAATACTCGGAGGATGACTAGAATGTCCCCCCTCTAGATGCACTAACGATGTGAGAGTCTCACTTCCCTCCTGGGCCAATCCGAGGTGCTTCCGTACAGACAGCACCCGGGTCCCCCCGCATAGAGAATGACAAATTCGCCAGGGGCATCGAGGGCCAGTGCCCCCACAAAGTTATCTTATGCCACCTAAAGCCACTGAGCTGCAGCATACTCCCGCCAAAGCCAGGCCCTAAAAGAGACTGGCCTGCCACCCAACAAACTAGCCCCAAAATGATAGCAAATCCTTCACAAACAAACCAATACCCAAAGCATTTAAATGCACACCATCATGCCGAAAGAACCTCCCAATCTCACCTACCAGAAAGCCATGACTCACTAGCACGCCACCAATGGACTCAACATGTTTTGCTACCACAACATTTGCCTTCTTCCGCGCCCTCTCCAATGCACCATACTTATGCACCCCTCTCCACGTCAAGCGAGGCATCATTTCAGACCACACAATCCAACAGACGGCCATCTCAAACAAATCTCATCCAAAACCTCACGTAGCTTAACAATCAACTCGACACCTTTCAAATGACCTACATCATTCCCTCCAACATGCAAAACAAGAAATTCTGGCACTCCCCATTTTGTCACCAAGGAAACAATCAATGCCAACACAGCCTCAACATGCAAACCTCTCACACCAATCCACCGCACCCTGCGTCCACTAGGTGACAAAGCATGACGCGTGCCAAAACATGTTTTTCCGCCCAAAAAATATAAGAATGGCCCACAAGCCACACCTGTCCATCTTCCTCTGTCATCGCTGTGAAACAAGAAGAAACCCTGACCATGAGAACCACACCAAACCCGAGTCAAACAGACACAACTTAATAAACAACACATAGCAACTGACTAGCAGGGATGCGTAACAAGGGGGAAACAGGAACCCAAGTGAAGAAGAAAAACTAAAAAACTTACCCGTCAACCAAAGTAGGCCAGATCATTGCTCCTGGGAGGAAAAATTTAAAAAATCCCTTCACACCACCAATTGTTGAATGCTAGCCATTCAACGATTGGCGAGTAAGCAACGTTTTCAGGTTGACGCAAGGTGCGCACCTACAACTTCTCACAACACACATATTTCTTATAAGTAGCAGACTTCCAGCGCCCTACCTGTTGAATGGACTCAGGAGATGCCCCCGATAGAGCTGCGCAAGTAGCAGCCCCAATACTAAATGAATGGGTACCATACTCTGAAGGATTTACCCCTAACTCCATCAAACCTTTTTTATAGACTGCGGCAAATTGAAACTTAATAAGGGGCATACGATCTGCATGCAGCAACCATTGTGACCCCCCCAGTTGGGCGCAACTCCAAATAATGAGAAGCTTGGCATGCAGGACAAATAGCCAAATCTTGATGCTTCGCTAGGATAACCCATTTACCCCTACCCTTTTGGTCCTTTTTAGAGTATCGGAGTTTGCAAAGCACCGCCGAATCTCTAAAAACGATGTCCTTAAACAAGAGCCCGGAGGAAGTGGATGTTTTATTGACCGCCACTAACTCACTAACCTGGAAAGCCCAAAAAAATGCAACCGAAAAAGCCAGACGAAAAAGAGAGGCCTCAAACATATCAGAAGCTACCTTTTCCATCACTGCTAACAAATCTGACAAAAGTTGAAAATCCACCGGCCGACGAGAGTCAGCGTGAGCGGGTGACCCCTTCACCCCAACCTTTCAGGGCCTTCACTAGCATAAAAGACTTGGTGGGATCGTATAAACCTCTAAGCTTACAAAAGAAGGAGACCCCCACAAGCGCAGACCCCATAACGGCCCTGGATCTACCTCGTTGATATCTATCCCCAACAAAGGAGGAAATCAACTCTTTCGGAGACTTACCCTCCATATCCGGGAGTGCACTATGGGTGCACCAATCCCGCCAGGCGGCTGAATAAGCTCAGGAGAGTTGATGGAGCAAGCAATTGTAGCACAAAACCTTCTAAGCCGGCCTGATTATCTGCCACACAAACGGGGGCACACCAAACCAACATCAGAAGCCGACGGTACAAGTGCTCGAAAGCGCGCAAATTGAAAACGAGACAGTGCATCAGCAATCTCGTTAAACACACCTGGTACATGTCTAGCCCTAAATCTGATATTAAACTCCAGGCAGCGCAAAACTAAATGGCGAAGTAAAACGCAACACAAAAGGTGAAGACGAGCACTGGATGTTGATGGCGTGATTGTCGCACCAAAAAATTACATGACAGTCAGTCGCACGGACCAGAGTTCAACTGCTACGACAATCAGCAACAAATTGCTTGTCAAACCCTCCTTGCGCCAATCTAGAGGCCATGGAACAGCACACCATTCCCCATTGAAAAAGGCCCCAAAACCGGACGATCCAGCTGCATCAGCAAAAGGTTGCAACAGACCGTTCGCTACCGGAGGCGATGGCCATATACGCTCGCCATTGAAATGGACCAAAAACCTGGCCCAAATATGAAGATCATCTTTATCTCCACTGACAAACGAACATGATGATGCGGTCGGATACCCCCGGCTGTGGCCCTCTCCAATTTCCTGCAAAAAGACTCTACCCATAGGAATGATCCGGCAAGCAAAACTTAAGGAACCTAGAAGTGACTGAACTCTACGTAACCTAACCAAGTCTACCGCTAAGCAAACTGCAATGAGTTCCAGCAATTTCTCTACTTTGTCACGCGGTAGCCTACAACAACCCGCCACCGTGTCTATCTCGATTCCTAAAAATGATAAGCAAGACACCGGACCCTCTGTCTTCTCATGAGCAATGGGAACTCCTAACACCTTAAACAGGGCCTGAGCAGAAAAGAGGAGGTCGGAACGGACGTCACTCTCTCCCGGGCCTATAAAGAGAAAATCATCCAAATAGTGTGCCACGCCCGTTTGCCTCGTTCCGGCATGAAGACAACATTGCAGAAAGGAACTGAATTTCTCAAAATAGGCACAGGAAACCACGCAACCCATGGGCAAACATTTTTCTACAAAGTAACCTGAATCCAGACGAAAACCCATGAATTTCATAGCTTCCGGGTGCATTGGTAATAAACGAAAGGCCGCTTCTATATCTAGTTCAATGCGCCATGACCAAAATTGGGCACTACACCCAAAGTATCATCAAAAGATTGCAATGGCCCAACTATAGGTAAACAAAAACCGTACGAAAAACCATCCATGAAGAATAATGAATCCTCCCGAAGAGGGTATAACTGTAACCATCTAGTAAGAGAAGCCAAACAGACGGGAGAACTAGCTTTAACCAGTTCCCTTGGGGCCTTCGCCTCGGTCATGAGACACACTTCCCGCCCCACGTCGACAGTCCTTGGTGGATGCTCACCTCCGTAGAGATGACAGGAGTGGCGAAAACGACAACCCGACCCCCTCGTACACCTGGAGTCATTGTAGGCAAAACATTTTCTTCTCGCCCCCTCCTGTCGCCCCCGGCTTACTGGCCGCATAGCTCTTACGGCACCCCGTCCAAGGGGGGTCGACGTTGTTGCGACACTTCTAGCCACACCTCCACGTCTTTGACGCCAAACGGAATGACAAGAGCACCGTCATGCTTCTTCCTAAACTGTGAATCATATTCATGCCATGCCAAATTACGAGACCGGACGAACACGTCTAGAACCAAAAATAAATATCTAATAATGTTTACATGCTCCTTAGCCCTAGTCTCCAAATAACATGTCGCGAATATGAGCTTGCCCTTCAACCAGTTTTTAAAGTTGCAAAAGGCATCCTCCCCAATGCCCCCCGTCTTTTTGGCCTGAGTAAAACTTTTTTTCATTTCATCGGTGAAAGGGGTACTGGCGTACTGTATGTGGATGTCTGGCTGCCAGCTGAAGTGTACCATGGGGACTGAATAGAAGCCGGTGGGATGTGACTAAAAAACACCCCAACACTCTGTGCAGGGTGCCAGCCAGTAGGTGCAATGCGCGGAGGCAAACCGCCGGGAACCTGGCTTACAGTGCCAGAAAAATACGGAAAGCTGGATCCTAAGATGGCCGCTTGCTGCAAGATGGCCGCCGGGCCTGCTGCATAAGCAAGGCCGGAGTGACCACCTGGGACCAGCGAGGCAGGGGACGTGAAGTGTGGGGAAGACAAGACGGCCCCCGACCCAGTGGAAGGCCAGGCGGAGGTTGTCATCATGTGATTCAAACCCCCCCAGGTGGATGTAGGCGCCGGGTGGCCCGAGTGAGCGGCCCCGGCATTGTGAGGCAGAGAAGGGTGGTGGGACGGGGGAGGAGGAATGGTGGAGGGCTGCAGTAAGGACAGCGGAGGGCAAGGTAGCGGGGGAGGTGTGTGACGGGGGGACGAGGCTGGTGGTGTGGGGAGGTGGAGACTGGGACGTCGCCAAACCATCGGCCGGGGTGGAAGAAGAAGGACGAGGGGGAGGGGGAAGCTGGGCTTGTAGTGAGAGCGCCCGGAGAGGGAGCGCACGCACCTGAGGAGGCATAGCCGGCGGCTGCTGGGGGACTGCAAGGGGGGGCTAGAGGACCCGCCCGGGGACAGCATGAGGAGGGAGGATGAGGGGATGAAGATCGGGCAGGAACCGCACGCAGCGAGCAGGCAACTCCGATAACCATCGGGGTGGGGGTGCAGTGCGACGGGGACGGGGCTTGTTGGAGTAAGAGGGGACAAGATATTGACAGGAAATAAAACACAGGCGTATAACACTTTTTATAACGCTACAGATACTCAGCTATTCCAGCTAAAAAGGCTGGGTAGTTTTCCAGCAGACCAATATATACCAAAGTCTAACTGCTCCTCCTAGCAATCTCATTGGTTAATCAAACCAGCTGATCACACAACATTTACCCAGCAACAAGGCTGTCATGACCACACACACCAGCGGAAAACCAGCAATCTTATCTATCCTTAATCCTATTCAGATTTCGTCTTTCATAACATTGTGCGTACCTGACTTCCTTAGGTTCAGTTACGTGGTGTTGCATGTGTTTGTGATTCTGTTTGTCCACATCTATTCTGACTGGCAGTGACCATTTCTGGTTCTACCTATCACATCTAACAGAGGAGTAAAAAAAGGTATGAAGAGGAGGAGATGTGGAAGAGCAATGGGGAGAAGGTCTGGTGCAAGTGGAGAGTGGGTTGTGGGAGGAGATGGAGGAAATAAGAAGGTACAGTGTGTGTGTGGGGGAGGGGGGTAAACACACAAAGGGTGGCCCAGATAGCCACATATGGGGAGATACAGATAGGTACACACTAGGGGTGAGCGGGTTCGGATTTCTGAAATCCGAACCCCCCCGAGCCCCCCCGATCCGAGTCTGATCCGAGTCAGGCTCGACTTTTCCCGCCTGACTCGGATCTGAAATCGAGGCAAAACGTCATCATCCCGCCTTCCGAGTCTCGCGGGTTTTGGATCCTATATAAGGTACCCGCGTCGGCGCCATTTTCTCACTCGGCTGTGAAGAGGGAGGGTGGGAGTTAGGGCTGTGTAGTGTAGTGTAGTGCTGCTGTTGTCCACTACTTCAAAGTCCATAGGGGCTGGCTGGACTGTGTTGTGCAGTCAGTTCTCCATAGGGGCTGTGTCCACTCCAAAGTCCTGTGCAGTGTCCCAGTCCTAAAGGAGTGCTGTAGTGTTGTCCAGGGGGTGCTCTGTCCATCAGGGGTGCTCCCCCCAAGTGCTAAAAAAATAATATATTTTCTGTGTTTGTGAATTGTGTGCGCAGTAGCCGCACGTGCATCAACAAAGTAGTGCCAAGCGTGCGCCTGTGTCATAAGTAAAGGGCCGGCTGGCTTGACCGTTGAAGGG
Source organism: Taudactylus pleione (assembly GCA_031769625.1). Taxonomy (NCBI): domain Eukaryota; kingdom Metazoa; phylum Chordata; class Amphibia; order Anura; family Myobatrachidae; genus Taudactylus; species Taudactylus pleione. The sequence goes on along the minus strand of JAUIMM010000132.1, from coordinate 3,043,577 downwards.
TGCTGTAACCCCCGAAAGTACACTCCAGTCCAAACCAAAAAAAAATTATTTTCTGTGTTTGTGAATTGTGTGCGCAGTAGCCGCACGTGCATCAACAAAGTAGTGCCAAGCGTGCGCCTGTGTCATAAGTAAAGGGCCGGCTGGCTTGACCGTTAAGGGTGCTGTAACCCCCGAAAGTACACTCCAGTCCAAACAAAAAAAAAAATTATTTTCTGTGTTTGTGAATTGTGTGCGCAGTAGCCGCACGTGCATCATCAAAGTAGTGCCAAGCGTGCGCCTGTGTCATAAGTAAAGGGCCGGCTGGCTTGACCGTTAAAGGGTGCTGTAACCCCCGAAAGTACACTCCAGTCCAAACCAAAAAAATATATATTTTCTGTGTTTGTGACTTGTGTGCACTGTGGCTGCACGTGCATCAACAAAGGAGCAGCGCCAAGCGTGCGCCTGTGTCCCATAAGTAAAGAGCCGGTTGGCTCATTTCTTAAAGGGTGGTGTAACCCACAAAGTGCACTACTCTCCAGCAAAAATAAAAAAATATTTTCTGTGTTTGTGTGCGCTTTAGCCGCACGTATATATATCAATATAACATAAATGGAGGACCAAACTTTCTCCGATAAAAATAAAATAGGGAAAGATCAAGAACCACTTCCTCCTAGTGCTGTTGCTGCTGCTGGGAGTTGTTCATCATCCCAGAGAGGAAGTAGGAACATCACTACTTTTACTAAACAATTGACCCTCCAACAGTCCCTAGCGATGAGGATGAAGTACGACAGCAGTCATCCTGAAGCAAAACGTATAACTGAGGCCTTGACTGCTATGTTGGTGTTAGACGTGCGTCCGGTATCCGACATTAGTGCAGTGTGATTTAGACAATTGATGGAGGTAGTGTGTCCTCGGTTCCAAATCCCGTCTAGATTCCACCTGCATCCTCAAAGCAGCAGCGACAAGCGTGCGTCTGTCTGTTAAAGGGTGGTGACACCCTCAAAGTGTGCTACACAAACAATTAAAATATTGTTCTTTTTTTTCGGTCTTTGTGAATTGTGTGGGCTGTAGCCGCACCTGCATCCTTAAAGCAGCAGCGACAAGCGTGCGTCTGTCTGTTAAAGGGTGGTGTAACTCTCAAAGTGCTCCAAAAAATAAAAAACTATTTTTTAATGTGTTTGTGACTTGTGTGCGATGTAGCCGCACTTGCATCCTCAAAGCAGCAGCGACAAGCGTGCGTCTGTCTGTTAAAGGGTGGTGACACCCTCAAAGTGTGCTACACAAACAATAAAAATATTCTTCTTTTTTCTGTCTTTGTGAATTGTGTGGGCTGTAGCCGCACCTGCATCCTTAAAGCAGCAGCGACAAGCGTGCGTCTGTCTGTTAAAGGGTGGTGACACCCTCAAAGTGTGCTACACAAACAATTAAAATATTCTTCTTTTTTCTGTCTTTGTGAATTGTGTGGGCTGTAGCCGCACCTGCATCCTTAAAGCAGCAGCGACAAGCGTGCGTCTGTCTGTTAAAGGGTGGTGTAACTCTCAAAGTGCTCCAAAAAATAAAAAACTATTTTTTAATGTGTTTGTGACTTGTGTGCGATGTAGCCGCACTTGCATCCTCAAAGCAGCAGCGACAAGCGTGCGTCTGTCTGTTAAAGGGTGGTGACACCCTCAAAGTGTGCTACACAAACAATAAAAATATTCTTCTTTTTTCTGTCTTTGTGAATTGTGTGGGCTGTAGCCGCACCTGCATCCTTAAAGCAGCAGCGACAAGCGTGCGTCTGTCTGTTAAAGGGTGGTGACACCCTCAAAGTGTGCTACACAAACAATTAAAATATTGTTCTTTTTTTTTTGGTCTTTGTGAAATGTGTGGGCTGTAGCCGCACCTGCATCCTTAAAGCACAGCGACAAGCGTGCATCTGTCTGTTATAGGGTGGTGACACCCTCAAAGTGTGCTACACAAACAATAAAAATATTCTTCTTTTTTCTGTCTATGTGAATTGTGTGGGCTGTAGCCGCACCTGTATCCTTAAAGCAGCAGCGACAAGCGTGCGTCTGTCTGTTAAAGGGTGGTGACACCCTCAAAGTGTGCTACACAAACAATAAAAATATTCTTCTTCTTTTTTCTGTCTATGTGAATTGTGTGGGCTGTAGCCGCACCTGCATCCTTAAAGCAGCAGCGACAAGCGTGCGTCTGTCTGTTAAAGGGTGGTGACACCCTCAAAGTGTGCTACACAAACAATAAAAATATTCTTCTTCTTTTTTCTGTCTATGTGAATTGTGTGGGCTGTAGCCGCACCTGCATCCTTAAAGCAGCAGCGACAAGCGTGCGTCTGTCTGTTAAAGGGTGGTGACACCTCAAAGTGTTCTACACAAACAATTAAAATATTGTTCTTTTTTTTCGGTCTTTGTGAAATGTGTGGGCTCTAGCCGCACCTGCATCCTTAAAGCAGCAGCGACAAGCGTGCGTCTGTCTGTTAAAGGGTGGTGTAACTCTCAAAGTGCTCCAAAAAATAAAAAACTATTTTTTTAATGTGTTTGTGACTTGTGTGCGATGTAGCCGCACTTGCATCCTCAAAGCAGCAGCGACAAGCGTGCGTCTGTCTGTTAAAGGGTGGTGACACCCTCAAAGTGTGCTACACAAACAATAAAAATATTCTTCTTCTTTTTTCTGTCTTTGTGAATTGTGTGGGCTGTAGCCGCACCTGCATCCTTAAAGCAGCAGCGACAAGCGTGCGTCTGTCTGTTAAAGGGTGGTGACACCCTCAAAGTGTGCTACACAAACAATTAAAATATTGTTCGTTTTTTTCGGTCTTTGTGAAATGTGTGGGCTGTAGCCGCACCTGCATCCTTAAAGCAGCAGCGACAAGCGTGCGTCTGTCTGTTAAAGGGTGGTGACACCCTCAAAGTGTGCTACACAAACAATAAAAATATTCTTCTTCTTTTTTCTGTCTTTGTGAATTGTGTGGGCTGTAGCCGCACTTGCATCCTCAAAGCAGCAGCGACAAGCGTGCGTCTGTCTGTTAAAGGATTACATCGGTGACAGCATCCAAGTAGGCATGTCAGACAGTCCGTACCTGTACTGGCAGGAAAAAGAAGCAATTTGGAGGTCCCTGTACAAACTGGCTCTATTTTACCTGAGTTGCCCCCCCTCCAGTGTGTACTCCGAAAGAGTGTTTAGTGCAGCCGGGAACCTTGTCAGCGAAAGGCGTAGGAGGTTGCTTCCACAAAATGTGGAGAAGATGATGTTCATAAAATGAATTATCAACTCTTCCAGGGAGACCAGCCTCCAGAACGTACAGAGGGACCTGTGGTTCCAGCAGGGACGAATTAATACTCTGTGAGGATGAGGATGTACACACTGAAGAGGGTGAGGAATCGGTGGATGAGGAGGATGAGGATGACATCTTGCCTCCGTAGAGCCAGTTTGTGCAGGGACAGATAAATTGCCAGCTTGTTTTGTGGGGGCCCAAACGAACCAATCATTTCAGCCACAGTTGTGTGGCAGACCCTGGCACTGAAATGATTGGTTTGTTAAAGTGTGCATGTCCTGTTTATACAACATAAGGGTGGGTGGGAGGGCCCAAGGACAATTCCATCTTGCACCTCTTTTTTTTCTTTGCATTATGTACAGTTTGGGGCCTAGTTTTTCAATGCCATCCTGTCTGCCACTGCAGTTTCACGCCTAGATGGGTCACGTGTTTGTGCCGCCCACTCGTGTCGCTTAGCATAGTCATCCAGCTACCTCGGTGCAACCTTTTGGACATAAAAACACTATTGTGAGGTGTGAGGTATTCAGAATAGACTGGAAATGAGTGGAAATTAAGGTTATTGAGGTTAATAATAGCATAGGAGCAGAAAAACCTACAAATTCTGTGATTTTAGCTGTTTTTATGATTTTTTTCAAAAAAATACAGATCCAAAACACAAAACCCAGAACCCAAAACACGGAAGGGTGGTTTTGGCAAAACCAATCCAGATCCAAAACACGAAGAAAGATCCAGATCCAAAACCAAAACACAAAACACGAAAAGTGGCCGGTGCACACCCCTAGTACACACACAGTTCGAGACAGAGACACCAATGCAAGGTATGCTGAGATATAAGGTGTGGGGGAAGCCACATGGAGGAGGTGAGTATAGTGGGGGGCTACACAGTGCAGAGTATGTAAATGGCTGCATGTGGCCTCTCTAATGCTAACAGGCAGTGGGTGTCCGACACCAGAATGCCGACAACGGAATGCCGACACTTGCCAGAATCCCGGTGCTGGGTAAGGGTTAGAGTTAGGCACTAGGGGGAGGGTTAGGCACTAAGGGGGGAGGGTTAGGTTTAGGGTGCGGGGAGGGGGAGGTTAGGTTTAGGCACTAAGGGGGGGAGGTTAGGTTTAGACACCGGGTTGGGTGGGTTAGGGAGAGGGGGTCAGTTAGGATACCGAACCAACATGTGTCAGTATCCTAACCCTGTCGGGATGCCGGCATCGGGATTCTGACCGCTGGGATCCCGAGTGCCGCCATCCCCTACCCATCCCCTACAAATATGCCTGGCCGAATCAGGGTAGCAGGGCACACAGTTTTGGAACCACTGACAGCACTAAAGCAATCTCACTATCCCAATGCCGACACTATCCCAGAAACTCACTATCCCAGACACTCAGTCAGCTTTAATGGGATTGCCCACTTAAAAGATAAATATCCCTTCACTGCCTCAAGCACATAATTACCACCCCCAACCCCATAATGGTATTTTATTTTTAGATTTTTTTTTTATTTACTAACCTATTGTCCTTATCCAGCACTAACAAGCTGCATACATACAGTAGATATGATACTCTGCTCATCCCTCTATTCTGAGCATCCATTGGTCAGTTCTGTAGATTCCCGTTGCTATGCAGATGTCATTGCTCTTTAATACTCTGTAATATAGTATATGTAATAGCACATAATGATGTTAGGTTTTCTCTGTAATGTGCTATGAAATATATAGTGGATGTGGTAATTCACCACATTTACACATGAACTTTGGAATGCTTTCAGCACCCGGAATCAAAGGACAGCTCTGCAACTTCTTGTTGGGGTCCAGCTGTGTGTGAGATCTTGCAATGTGTGAGATCTAGCGCATGCTCAGTGGGGCCGTCCTGGTGGTAGGCTGATGCGCTGTGGGTCTTGCACAGATCGCTGGAGTGGGCAGTTTTCTCTTTCCCACTCCAGCGGCAAAGATGGTAATACATCTCTAAGTTATTGCTTCCTGCTCCGCCTCGATAAGAGACAAAGCAGGTAAAGAGCTATAACAGCACGATAAGTGACAAGGAGCACTAAGGCAAAGATAGAGCTAGGGATGAAAATTAATAAGGAGGGTCCTGCCCAGGGACGGGCTGGGGCTATAGATCCTAGCAGTCCGCCCTGTGCGCTGGCTCGCCAAGGTGCCGTGGTTGTTTCAAGGGGGCGTGCCATGAGTCACGGGGGGCCTGGGCTCGCGGCACGCCCCCGTCTCTTCCTGGCCGAGCACAGCGCACCGGCTTATCACTATCTCCACCCCTTCCATCTCCCTGAGTTCACATGGTGAATCGGAGGCGGGGGGTGGAGGACGGGGGCACTTCCACCCTCCTTGAGCATTTCCCAGAAGTGCCCGATGGCCAGTCCGGCCCTGCTCGTGAGAGCTTACATGCCAAGAGGAAATACATAGTTGCTCAATATTGCGTGTGCAGGCCTCTATGCATACACAGTTTTTAAGAATCTTGAGATCTATCCGCAAAGTGAAATTTAGTGCAACTCTATATCAGGACCCAAATGTGAAAGGAAAATCTCAGTAAAAAAATATTTTGCCAAACCGAGGACATACACCTCTGGATCGTATCAGCCATGGCCCCCTAATCAGGAACAACCGATTCTCTCACACAATAATTTGTGACTGAAGGGGTCTCCTGCATTATGAGGTCAGGACTGTTTAGCAATTAATGGGATGTCTTAAGGTGCCCATACCCTGTGTGATATAGCAGCCGATCCGACAGAATGGTACGATATCGATGCTATATCATACCGTGTGTGGGCATGATATCAGCCAGTGAGCGCTCCTGTGGCGTTGTCCATCGCACCTCCAGATCTTATGGCAAGTTCCCTTGATTTGGGGATGCAGCGCTATGCGGTTGGGGGAGGGAGGTGCAGGCATAACGGGCGGTGTGGGGACCGCCCGATATGTCGGCCGTCGGATCGCAGGTCGGGTCGCAAGGCGCATATCGCACCGTGTATGGGCACCTTAATAGAGCTTCACTAAATCCTCAACAGAGAAGAGTTTCTGGCTGCTATCTAGTGTGTCTCGTACTGTAGCGTGAGCATAGATTTAAATGAATGCTTCAACAAATACTAGGGTTAGGGTCTGCGAGAGGGATCTTCACGCTGCGCTAATGAATTACAGGGCGAGGACAATTTCACAGTAAATTTGCTAGAAATGTTTCCAGTACATTCTCACTGAAATTAATTAGCCAGGGAAGAGGAAAGGGGGTCAGGCAGATCGTCTTCTGCACACTTACACATCCAAATATAGCAGCGGATAACATGACATATTTACATACAGTACAGTATAGTACAGCATACAGTGTATTTATCCAGCACAGCACATAAAATGCCTCTTATAGCAGCTCGGCTTACAGATAAAGGCAAATACTGTATATTTTAGGAGTTCTGACAGCAGATACTATGTAGGGTACTGTATATGTAAAGAGCTGGAAGCATAATAAAACAGAAGTTGTACTGCGATTGAAGCGTAACCTATTTTCAACACTATATGTGGTCTCATTAATTTTTCTGTTTAATTAGACAAGATCAGTTTTATTAGTAAGCATAGGGGCTCCTGCAGAGTAGATAGCAAAATGGGCGTAATTAACACCTAAAAAAAAGTGAATGCAAAAAAGTGCGAGTTGTCATCTTATAGCGCCTGATTCAGAGATTAGACGCAAATGCAGCCGCCACCGCTGTGTCTGTGTACGCAGTGGATGTACGAGAATATGCAAATGTCGCAGCTGCCTAGATTTGTATTGAGAAACCCACAGGCAGCTTCGCAAAATCTAGGCTTCTGCGTACAAAGACTCAGCATCGATAGCAGATCCTTAGAAAATTGGCCTCCTGAGTTCCCGCAGAAGGCCGCGGGAACTGAGAAGCTGGCGCCATGTTTACTGTGTACGGGATAGCAGACTCTGACACCACCTGAAAATGGTAGCGACACGCCTGTGTTTTTGCCGCCACTCCCTGGTTACCTCCCCAAAATGTTCCCCGACCATCAATCACACTGCAGGAAAATAGTATCTGCGACTGCTGACTGTAATGTAACTTGACGCGTGCGCAGTGCGACTCAGGCCACCGATAATCGGTCAACTGTGTAAACAGCGGCATTGCGTCCATCTCAGGCCTTTAATCTGCTAATTCCTCTCTAGTGCAGCAGATACAACTCCCCGTCTTCCACATGCTAAAATAAATGTGATGCATCCCGCCAGCCTTCACATGTATGACGGCATTGGTAACTCCGGTATGCATGACGATCACCACAAAGGACCGCTCTCTCGATAAGAGCGGCCCTTTGCAATGGAGGGACATCCAGGTCTATGACCCAGAAGCCTCTCTGGTGTCCTTCTGCGCATGTGCAGAAGGACGCACGTGCTGCGGGGGGTGCTGGGAGGGATCCGATAGAACCCCATAGGTAGGAAGATGGCATTACCCATCGCTTGGTGCATGTGAGAAATGCTGTCAAACCCACATTTTGGGGGTTTCACCACATTTCTCCCTTTGATGTATCCTGCCCAAACTCCTAGCCAATCAGCTCCTAACTGTCATGTTACAGACTGTGTTTGAAAAATGACAGTTAGGAGCTGATTGGCTGGTACATTATCTCTCTCCACTGTATCACTCGCCAACGCTTAGCCTGAGTACATCTCTCCCATAGGGTTGCGTCCGAGTTTGCAGCCTGGGACTACCATAGCAACCAACAGGACCGATGGTCACGACGGTTGCTCCTTTGGCCAGGCTGTGGAAGCTGAAGCTTACCGCTAACTAGCCTGGTCCTGGCAACTGCACCTGGCCCCGTCCCTCTCAGAAAATGGGAATGACATGCCCCCAATTCCAGGAACGGTGGCTGGCCAGTCACGCCCCTGCTCCACCCCCCAAATGCCACAGCAGGCCAATCAGGCTTGGGGGGGGGTCTGCGACCCATTCTGCACATGCAATAAATGGGCCCTGTGCAAAATCTAAACCATCTGAGATTTTAACTAACCATCGGGTTAGCGTACAACACTGCATCAGGCCACCTGTCTCGCCGAGCCACGATAATCGTTACAATTGTCACCATGTCATATCTACTGAATTTGCATTTAAATTGTTTTTTTTTTCAAACAATATTAAATTATAAGTGGCGAGAATAGAGGTGGATACTAAGAATTGCATTTAACATGCAGAATAAGGATTTGTACTGGGCATTAGGACAATATTAAGAAATAATGACAAATTCTGCTTGCAGACTGTGGACCTGATACAGCAAGGATCGCTATTCTGCTAATACGCATGCTACACAGTTGCTAATATCAGCGGTGATATGCAAATGTTTGCAATCGCATTGCGATCACATCCTAACATAAGGACGCCCATTTCCCCTTACTCACATCCGTATACTTGGGCAACACAGCGAAAGAATCGGTAACATCGAGTAACATCGGACCCATACGCACAGCTAAGGCAGGTCAGACCTCAATCAGGAATTGCTAACTTCAGCGCACGCTATGAGGCCTCAGGCTGCGTATGGCCACGAAGTGAATCATTTATGCACACCCCTGCAATGCCGTTGCAACGCACTGGCACGCCTGCGTTCGCCCTACCACCTGCCCGTCACCACCCACAAATGGTACTTCCTGTCAATCATTCTGCATGAGTCTTCGTACCCTCTGCAATCGCAGTTCGGATCGCAAATGCTGGTTCACGCACGCGCACTGCATACGCAGTGCAAATTAATCGACCGATTGCATGTTTATTAGTGAGGCTGCCTAGGGGTGTAATGCATTTCTGATGGAGTGATGTTTTGTCCACTGTGGGTGCTGATACCTTTCTTATGAGGTTGCTTGTAACAACATTATAAAAGTTACACATGTTTTTACTAATACCCTGTTACTGTGTATCAAAACTTTGTTATATTCTCAGTGCAGTATTGAGAGAATTTATTATTCTGGTCTATTTACCTCTTTTCTAACGTGTGCTTTGTGGGGATCTGATTTTCTCAAGGACCCTTACAGCATACAGGACCTCATTCAGAGGCGGTCGCATGGAGCGATTGGTCGTAGCGAGCGATGTTCTTTTCAACTGCGCATGCGTGTACATGGCTGTGCGCAAGCCTGTCTTTCCGACCGCAATCGTTAGTCACTACGAGGTTGTAGCTGAGATTGAGATTTCCTGCCGTTTGTGGGTGGTACAGGGGAAGGTGCTTGTGAACGGGGGTGTGGTGGTGCGGACATAGGCGTGGTTGACCTTAAAAAGGGCGTTTTAAGGGCGTGCATATATTACTGAGTGAGTCATCACACACGTCATCTTGTTGCAATAACGATGCTACTGCTCGTAGTGCTAAAGGTAGCCCAGGGTCTACCTTAAGCATTGCGAGTGCAGGTGATGGTTTCTGCCTCAACCGATGTCTGTAGGCAATTAACACTGTAACAGGTGTTAATCGTGCTGACTTAGGTTGCCGCCTGCGACCGACTCTGAATTAGGCCGTAGAGATAGGAGCTGTGCTTTCATTGTTGTCTGTGTTTCCGCGCTTACGATGTGCGTTGCGACTGAGCGCTCGTTTTGCATATTCTCGATCACTTTGGGTGCTACCGATCGCTCCCGAGTGACCGCCTCTGAATGAGATCCATGCCGACTTGAATTAAGGAGCTGATTCAGACCCGCTCGCTAGGATGCGAACGCTCGTAGCTGACCGATAGTTGCAAACTGCGCAAGCATATGCATCACAATGCTCATGCACAAACCACTGCGAAAGATCAGAGTGCGTTCGCTCGTTGCGCATAGACAGCCCAGCAGAATGAGTGACAGGAGTGGCCGTTTATGGGTGGTGACAGGGGCAGTCCACTAGAAATGGGGGAGTGGAGGTGCGAACGCAGCTGTACCTGAGTGTTTCAGCGCCGTTTCAGAGGCGTGCATAATTAAAAGGCAGCGTCATAGTACACGTCACTTGGTGGGATTTCACACTGAAGTGATCGTAGTGCTTGCGGCAGGATATAGTCAACCTCAAGCGCTGCATATGCAGGGTGCAAGGGAACGCATCTAGCGAGCGGATCTGAATGAGCTCCTAAGACCCCCATCTCCTATGCAACATTCTGGTTTGGGCTGACTTACCACCTTTAATAAAGCAACAAAACAAACATACCTGTGCCCCTCAGTGCCCACTGAGCCCTAGGCCAGAGCCTAGGTTGCCTAATGGATGATCCGACAGCTATGGTGATTGCATTGCAGTTTTAGTGTGACCATGCCAAACACCCACCCTCCCCCCGGAGGCATGCCTCGACTGCCCCAACTGTCTCTTCTCCCCCAAAAAGGACCTTGAGTTGGCAAACTTACTAAATACACCTGCTCCTGATGTGGGTGCCATTTGCTCACCATGGTGAGTGGAGACACACCAAACTTAACACGATCCTGAACAAACGTGCCAACCGCTGGGGCAGCCCCCTTAAATCAGGACTATCCCGATTCCCACCCCATCTAAATTGTGAAGGTCAAGAGCAATGGGGTTTCAGAGGAGGACCCTCTATAGTTAAGGTGAAAGTGGCAAAGTGGGTGACTATTAGACCATAAAGTTTTCCACTTAAAAGGTGAAAATATTTTATTTACAAAAACAGATGCAGATGAGCTGGCACAGAGAGCCCAGGGTTATTATATTCTGCAGCGTAATAATACCGTGCAATTCACAGTCACAGGGGTTCAGTTATGCTTGCAGGATGGCACCGCTGGTGATTCACCAAGGCCCATTGATTCTCAGCGCAGCCTTAGAAATTTGCAAATTACCCCCTTGGAGGAAATGTGGGGCGTCTAATTGTTTCTCGCTGAACTGAGGTAGGGAAGACTCAGCTAGAACTCTGTAATTTACAGATTTCTCATTATTGCGTTTAATTAAGCTGCTCCATCAGCTCTGTAAATACTAGGACCCCAGTCATCTAAACTCCAGGGAGATTGCCCACAGTTGTTAATAAAATTAGGAATCGATTTACTTGTTGCTAGGATTTCCAAGCCGGCCATTCAAGACTGGACACACATAAAAATACACATGCTGTGAGGATTGCTGGACACACTTAGCTCAGGTGCATTGTGTACGTCTGCTGTGCTCACTATGCAGCTTCTCCTACAAACAAAGGAACAGCGCTGTATCTAACAAAATAATAGGATAAATATCTATAAAAATATCTATAATAAAGTGGGACTCTGCTTGGCAAAAAGTAACACGTTTGTTAAGCAGTTAACACAAAAAAAATGGCATTAAAATCTGAAAATAATAATCTGCTATTCCTACTGGGCAGCAGACTGCAATCCTGATTCATTGCTCAGTGTTATCATATTCTGCTTATGCTTGCGGACTTAGGGCCTGATTCAGAGCCGGACGCAATTAGCGCTCGCTCGTTCAGAAAATAGGGGTGGCTAACTGGCTATTCAAATCAACCGTTCGCTCTTTGCGGTCTGTTGACGCCTCCATGTCTGAACGAGCGAGCAAAACTTGCGGTCGTTTTTTGGATAACTACGCCCCCTGGCCGCTCGCATCCTACGTCATGTCCGCTATTTATTAGATTAATCGAGTACATCGACCAGGGTATGAGCTGCTCGCTATTCTTGTGGTTGGTTTTTCCTACCGCAATCTTGCGAGCAGTTCTGACTATAAAATAACCCAGTGACGTGGTCAATGACGCTGCTGTATTAATTATGCACACCCATAAAATGCCCGTTTTTACCTTTAAGCACGCCTGCGTTCGGATCTCCACTCCCCGTTTTCAAGTACCTTCCCCCGTTACCACCCACATACGCCTACTCCTGTCACTCATATTATCAGGCATTCGCTATTTTGCGAGCACATGAATTTCAACCGCACTGACTGGTTCGCGCATGCGTATAACGATCCGTACGCATGCGCAGTTGGGCAAACATCGCTCAGAGCGAACAAGCAGCCGCTTAAGAGCGGCTCTGAATCAGGCCCTTATTTACTGGGAGATACCAGAAGGGAGGTCCAAGGGGTAAGTGCTGGAAGCCTGAGCATGCAATGGGGGCTGTGAGATGATGATGCCTCACTGTTATTTGGTGCGAATCATATGTTCAAGTCCCTGCCAACTTTCTAACAAAGAGTAGCGCAAGCAGGGGGTGGTCTGCTATCTCAGGAGTCTCCCGGACATTCTGGGAGAGTATGTTATCGTATAATGTTAAAGGACAATTCCAGTATATTAAAAGCCCATTAAAGCAAAGCAATCCAAGCCTGATCAAAATAGGGCAATTCCCAGGATACACCTTACTTGGCTGCTGCAACCCCCCTGATGGAAACAACAGGACAGAATGTGCAGGTCTTACTGTAGTGCAGTGGTTCTTAAACTTGGTCCTCAGGACCCCACACAGTTCATGTTTTGCAGGTCACCTAGCAGGTGCACAGGTGTATTCATTAGTCACTGACACATTTTAAAAGTTATGCAGGTGGAGAGAATTAGTTTACTTGCAATTCTGTGAGGAGACCTGGAAAACATGCACTGTTTGGGCTCCTGAGGACCGAGTTTGAGAACCTGTGCTGTAGAGGATGTAATGTCCAGCCCACAATGGCGTCACATCTCCGCTGCATACTCACCTACTCCTCAGTAATTTCCGGGAAACTCACAAAGTACATTGCGGTGGTGAGGCCATGATTATAAAATTAGCTGCACCATGCCCACGCCTCTCACACCAGATCTTCCGGGGCACCAAAAGACAAAGGGGCCAATTCAGGGTTGTACACAATCGCGATGATTCGCGTACAACTCCGTGGTTTGAAGATCAGCGCATGTGTAGGATCTATACTGGGCATGTGCAGAACTTCTGTGAGTGAGCAAGCAGTGCCCGGACGCCGCAGGCTATCGATCAGGCACAAGCTCGCAGAAGGAGATTTGCTCATGAGCAGATTTGGGGGGTGGAACAGAGACAGCATCAAGAAGCATCCCAGAAAATGTGAGCATGTCGGCCCTGTTTTGTGGGTGTGCGGAAGCCAGCGTCTGTGTCCTTGTACGCAGATTCACTGTCTTCAGCTCATACTCGTCTACTCTCCTGGGAACGGCCAGAAGCCTCCCAAAACTCGGGTGCTGTTCCCGGCCCCCGCTAGAGTAGACGAGTCCCAGAATGGCCTCCCACGTCCGCACCCGGTAACAGCCACTTAGCCAGTGAAAGGGGGCGGTCCGGGGGACGGACAATGATGCTATTTGCACTAAATCGCGTCATCGTTGTCCCGCCCCCTGCTTTATAATGATGGTAATATCGGCATGACGAGATCACGCTGCCCACTTAAGCCGCCCCCCACACCCACTGATGCACGACCTGGTTGCCGCCTCCCGAATGGGGCAGCCAGAAAGTCGGCAAGTATGCTTCAGTTGCGTGAAAACACCAGCCGTCCTGAGTAACCTGTAGGTGACTCAGATGACCGATGTTAAGGCAGAGTGATCTGACGCAGCGGCAGATCACAGAAGCCGGCAGGAGGCGCCTACTTACACAAGACCAAGGCGCTGATGCTGTGCTAATAGCATACAACTCTGAATCAAGCCCAGAGTCAATAAGTATGCTCCGCTGCTACCTGGCAACATAATAACATTTTAAAGTCACTTCAATGCAGTCAGGATGCCTTCACACAAACTGTAATGTGCTAAATTTGAGTTAAGCAATTTCGGTTTCTAATGAAAACAGATATTATTTAATTGATATATTGCTTTGTTATAATCCTGTTATGTCTTTGGGGAAGTTGACTAAAAGATCTTCAAGTCCTTTCCTGGGATTTCAAAATACGATCTAGTGTGGTGTCACTCAGGCGCTAATTACACCGAGCGTCACGTGATCCACTTAAGTGTGGGAGATGCTTTTACAATGCTGCCTGCAGCATTTGAGGAAACATTGGATTGTTTGTTAATTATGGATTACCAGCATATGTGTGCTCTCTGCAGCATGTAATTAAGCATGACATTATAATTCTGATTTGAGCTCCTTCGTTGTTATAGGGGAAACTATTGGGTTAGCAGGCCTCTCGGCTATGTCTTGTGCTACATCCCATGCTACTCCAGGGTCTGTCAGTGATGGACAGCAGACATGTTTTTATGTTTTTTTTCAACATGTTTAGGGTGAGGGTTAGGTGCTTGGGGGAGGGTTAGGCTGTCGGAGGGGAAGGATAGGGTTAGTCACTAGGGGGATGGTTAGGGTTAGGCACCAACGGGAGGGTTAGGGATAGGCACTAGCGGGAGGGTTAGGGTTAGGCACTTAGGGGAGGGTTAGGATTAGGCACCAGCGGGAGGGTTAGGGTTAGGCACCAGCGGGAGGGTTAGGGTTAGGCACCAGCGGGAGGGTTAGGGTTAGGCACTTACGGGAGGGTTAGGGTTAGGCACCAGCGGGAGGGTTAGGCACCAGTGGAAAAGTTAGGGATAGGCACCAGTGGGAGGGTTAGGGTTTGGCACTTAGGGGAGGGTTAGGGTTAGGCACCAGCGGGTGGGTTAGGGTTAGGCACCAGCGGGAGGGTTAGGGTTAGGCACCAGCGGGAGGGTTAGGGTTAGGCACCAGCAGAAGGGTTAGGCACTTAGGGGGGGGTTAGGGTTAGGCACTAGCGAGAGGGTTAGGGTTAGGCACCAGCGGGAGGGTTAGGGTTAGGCACTTAGGAGGGGTTAGGGTTAGGCACCAGCGGGAGGGTTAGGCACCAGCAGGAGGGTTAGGGTTAGGCACTTAGGGGAGGGTTAGGGTTAGGCACTAAGGGAAGGGTTAGGCCCCAGCAGGAGGGTTAGGGTTAGGCTCCACCGGGAGGGTTAGGGTTAAGCACTTGCGGGAGGGTTAGGGTTAGGCACTAGCGGGAGGGTTAGGATTAGGCACTTAGGGGAGGGTTAGGGTTAGGCACCAGTGGGAGGGTTAGGGTTAGGCACCAGCGGGAGGGTTAGGGTTAGGCACCAGCGGGAGGGTTAGGGTTAGGCACTAGTGGGAGGGTTAGGGTTAGGCACCAGTGTGAAAGTTAGGGATAGGCACCAGTGGGAGGGTTAGGGTTAGGCACCAGCGGGAGGGTTAGGGTTAGGCACTTAGGGGAGGGTTAGGGTTAGGCACTTAGGGGAGGGTTAGGGTTAGGCACCAGCGGGAGGGTTAGGGTTAGGCACTTAGGGGAGGGTTAGGGTTAGGCACCAGCGGGAGGGTTAGGGTTAGGCACCAGCGGGTGGGTTAGGGTTAGGCTACAGCGGGGGGGTTAGGGTTAGGCACTTAGGGGAGGGTTAGCGTTAGGCACTTATGGGAGGGTTAGGATTAGGCACCAGCAGGAGGGTTAGGCACCAGCGGGAGAGTTAGAGTTAGGCACCAGCGGGAGGGTCAGGGTTAGGCACCAGTGGGAGGGTAAGGGTTAGGCACTTAGAGGAGGGTTAGGATAAGGCACCAGCGGGAGGGTTAGAGATAGGCACTAGTGGGAGGGTTTGGGTTAGGCACAAGCAGGCGGGTTAGGCACTTAGGGGGGGGTTAGGATTAGGCACCGGCGGGAGGGTTAGGGTTAGGCACCAGCGGGAGGGTTAGGCTCAACCGGGAGGGTTAGGGTTAGGCACCAGCTGGAGGGTTAGGCACTTAGGGGAGGGTTATGCACTTAGAGGAGGGTTAGGGTTAGGTACTTAGGGGAGGGTTAGGCTCCACCGGCAGGGTTAGTATTAGGCACCATTGGGAGGGTTAAGGATAGGCACTAGCGGGAGGGTTAGGGTTAGGCACCAGCGGGAGGGTTAAGGATAGGCACTAGTGGGAGGGTTAGGCATTGAGGGGAGGGTTAGGGTTAGGCACTGAGGGAGGGTTAGGCACTTAGGGGAGGGTTAGGGTTAGGCACTTAGGGGAGGGTTAGGGTTAGGCCCCAGCGGGAGGGTTATGGTTAGGCTCCACCGGGTGGGTTAGGGTTAGGCACCAGCAGGAGGGCAAGGGTTAGGCACCAGCGGGAGGGTTAGGTATAGGCACTAGAGGGAGGGTTAGGCACTAGCGGGAGGGTTAGGGTTAGGCACTTAGGGGAGGGTTAGACACCAGTGGGAGGGTTAAGGTTAGGCACCACCGGGAGGGTTAGGGTTAGGCTCCACCGGGAGGGTTAGGGTTAGGCACCAGCGGGAGGGCTAGGGTTAGGCACTAGCGGGAGGGTTAGGGATAGGCACTAGTGGGATGGTTAGGGTAAGGCACTAGCGGAAGGGTTAGGGTTAGGCACCAGCGAGAGGGTTAGGGTTAGGCACTAGTGGGAGGGTTAGGGTTAGGCACCAGCGGGAGGGTTAGGGTTAAGATTAGGGTCAGAATACAGAAAAAAAAGGTGTCAACCACTTTTGTGTTGAGCTTTTATACGGAACTTTTGTCCTTATCAACCTATTGCATGTTGACTATCTGGTGTTGACCTATTGACTGTTGACCTTGTTACTGTCAATCTTTTTTACCACACCTCAATATGTAATAGTTTGAAAGACAAATAAAAATAAAAGACAATATATATGCTGTGATTTCTTTTTTCGTTCTTTGCATTTTTTCTAGCGCTGTCTTCAATTATGTCTAAAATAAAAACACCAGCCGAGAAAATAAAAAAAAAATTAAATATGTATGTGTCTGAAAAACGTGTAGAGCGAACATGAAATATGTTGTGTAATGTACCATAGGCTCTTGTTATTGGTCCCCGTTATTGTTTTCTGCACTTTAAATTTGCACAAAAACTGTATAAAAGTGACGGAAGCCGCAGTAGCGTGCCCTCACAATTCCGCTGCCATTGCAGTGTGACATTAATGTTACTTTACTTATCTATGCAAGTTAGAAATAAGCTGCAGACTCTCTACTTAGCTTAAGGCCTGATTCAGAGATGGACGCAAATCCCGTTGCCACTGCAGTTCAGCGAACTTGAGATATATGCTAATGACTCAACCGCCATTTTGTGCAATGAGACGCCCACCTCCGCAATCTTGCACTCTAACCTACAAAAGCAGAAACATCGGTCACACATTGGTTGCACATCGAACCTGAGGCCTCTACAGCTGTGAGCTCATTCATAGAGGCTCACTAGGGCACGCCCATAAAACGGTCCCGACATGTTTTCTAACCACCCCGTTACCTCCCCCAAACCCTGACTGCCTGTCTCTCACTGCGGATAAATACTCTCTGCGACCTTCATTGCTGCCGTGTGCAGAGCGACTGTGATGCAGGCTCAGTGGCAAAAAAAAACGCTCCACTGCGTCCAACATCGACATTGCGCCCATTGTTGACACTTGTCAGAATATTGGTGTCGGCATCCCGACCGCCGGGATCCCGTACCCAACCCCATTGCATACATATAATATACACAACAATATGATACATAAATCGTGCAACAATGTAACACTACAGTAAGGGGGAAATATCATTCTACAATAATATATGGTGTGAATGACAGGCCCAGGGCCTCAGAGACATTGGTCTGGTCCTGATGCAGAGGAGGCACAGTTGAGGTGGAGCTAGTCTAGGGACGCTGTGGTGGGCTGGTCACGCCATCTTGAGGGCAAGTTACATCTCCCTGATAGGCCCTTGTCCCCAGAGAGGAATATAAGGGTGGAGGGGGGGGGAATGTATCAAAACTTGTAAAGAATAGACAAATGGAGACGTTGCCCATATCAACCAATCAGCTTCTACCTATCATTTTCTAAAATATACATGACAAATGCTAGCTAGGTGCTGATTGGTCGGTATGGGAAACATCCACTTGTTCCCTACTTCGCTCTTTCCAAGGTTTGACACAGTTCCCCCTATGCCTCTTCCTAACATTTTCCTATACATGGTAAATAAAATGTTATAAAACAGGTTAACAATATTAGTACATAATAAAAAACATGACTCCCCTGCATTATAATATTTTGAAGTGCATTTTTCTCACATTACTTTTCATTCTGTTTGCATTCAGGTTCAATGTGGACTCCCGAAGCTGTAATATATCAAAACACGTAAGCTGCGCATTTATTATTGGCAATAACGTCTGTTGGTGTTTCGTCCATCAATCATTTCATAACGTGCAGCTGACTCCCTTTGGCGTGATTGTTATACACAAAACATATTTATATATTACCATATGTGAATGAGAGGACTAATCCCTGCTATGCCTTTATTTTTCTCTTTGCCTCACTGATGCTGGAATTACAGAAGGTAATCTTTTGTTCTGTCTTAAACCTGATAACAGTTTCTGGAACTTGCAATTTAGTTGCTCATGGGATACCTCCTTCTAAATGATTAAGGGGTCTATTTACTAAGCAGTGTTAGGAAACACAGTGAAAAGTGATAAGGTGCCAGCCAATCTGCTCCCAACTGTCATCTCACAGGCTGTGTTTGAAAAATGACAGTTGGGAGCTGATTGGCTGGCACCTTATCACTTTTCACTGTGTTTCCTAACACTGCTTAGTAAATAGACCCCTAAGCCTCCCATTTGTAATAGGATCAATGTAAGAAAGTTTGTTGATACCTTATGGTTGGAATACATTATGTACAGGTAATAGATCATAGATGTGGATGGAGAACTGGATGCATGTAACCGCAGACTGAGTATCTGCCACAGCTGGGTGCACCCACATATTATACTAACTGACCTCTGTGCTGCAGAAGTGACAGAGAAAATGCCATGCCGTCCATTTTCCTGGAGGTCTGTACATGTAGGCGCCATGTTTCCGGAGACCTGCACATGTGCTGTAGACTCTGTGGCACAGTGCCAGAGTCTACTGCACTAAGAGAGTGGGGTGGTCCTGCATGGAGACCGCATACGGACCCTCGTTTCTCAAACCACCCTGACTATGACGCTATCCTAAAAGAGATTTAGTGAGTCTGTATCTGACTTGTGAACAGGTCGGGGGACCCCCATTATCCTTAGTCACAAATATTCACTGAAAACGTATCTCTGAGACCCACATATGTAAAATATCATCTTTCAATAAAATGTAATTCCTTCATATAAGGGTAAATTCTCAATAATTGAAGGTGACATATGATATGTCAAAGTTTGCTGAACTGCAGATCTCAATTAACAGTGTAAATATTTCCCTCTTCTATGGGATTGCAAACTCCCGGCTCCATTTGCACCACTCTTTGGACAAAATTTACTAAGCGGCGGTTTGACGGCGGTTTCTATTCTATTCTAAACCCCGGCGGTTTGGTGGCGGGTTCTATTCTGTTCTAAACCACGGGGGTTTGGTGGCGGTTTTGCAGCGGTTTCTAAATGACAGTCCTGTTCTATTCTATTCTAAAATGTGTTTTGATGGCAATTTTGTAGCGGTTTTGGCAATAGTAATTCTGCAGATGGCAAAACCGCTGCCAAACCGCAGTCAAAACACATTTTAGAATAGAATAGAACAGGGCTGTCATTTAGAAAACCGCTGCAAAACCGCCACCAAACCCCGGGGTTTAGAACAGAATAGAAACCGCCGTCAAATTGCCGCTAATAAATTTTGCCCTTTATATCTACTGCAGGTAAAATGACTTTATTTTCTTATCCAACATCTGTTTAAAGAGGAGGATGGGAAGGCAGAAAATAGGGACTTGGGGCCTGATTCTGACCCGCTCGCGAGCAGGTCGATGGTGCAGAAGTGCGCATGCGCACGACGGAGGGAGCTCGGGGTCTCGCACCAAAGGGGGCATGCTGTCGATGGTGAGTGACAGCACGCCCCCTTTGGTGGGCGTGTCAGGGGCATGCCTGCCAGACGGAGGCGTTTCCATGGGAACGCCTACCGTCTGGGTCCGGCCCCACTGACATCACTAGTGATGTCAGTGGGAGTGATTTTGGCTCTGATAGAGCCAAAATAACTCCAGGGCTTGCGGCAGCGAGACCCTACCGCAGGGTCTTGTCGCAAGCCCGATGGTCGCGATGGTCAAGACCATCATCATGGACGCTCGCATAAGCTGTGGGTGGTAACCCACAGCTATGCGAGCGTCCAAGAGGCCGCTCCATTTTTAGGTAGGAGGGCCCTGATTCAGAGCGAGCGCTCTGGTCAGAGCGTCCGGCTCTGAATCAGGCCCTTGGTGCAAAATATACACTGATGATGATGATTGCGATTGGCTGCTGCTTTTGATTGGCTGAGTGCATCTTCATTCCTCCCACTGATAATAATACTATTATTGCTGTGGCTGTTACAATATATTTGCATTATTTTATTGATATTTGCAATCGGTCTGGGGGACTAAATTAGATTCCCATTTCATATTTTAAAGGGGAAGACAACGGATTTAAATGGACTTCACTTTCATTTTGTATACTGTATGCATTTGTATTTCATTGTCTTTTACATGGTAAATGTGCCTTTAGAGTCTATTATATAATGGCAAAGAAAAGACTGGGCACCGGTCTCACCAGTGAAAGGAATTGTCAACCTTCAATGAAAGATAAATCAATATTGAAGTCTACAAACTTCAAAATATGAAGAGAGCGCTGCACAGCTATCAGGAATAACAATTAAACCGTTTATTAAAATGTGCCCGTACACAATTAATTATATCATGCTTCAATAATTTAAAACAATATTCCCATAAAACCAAGTTACCAACAAAAAAATAATAGATGGTCACAAATGAAATTACCAACAACAAAGGACAAATATTAAAGAAATATTAAACATCACATGAAGACCGGATAAGTCTCTTTCAGATTTACTATAGATGGTGTTAGTAGATAAACTTTGTTAGTATGCGTCTTTCATCCAGCTTAAGCGAAGTTAGTGAGATAAGTATCTCCTTATAAGCTGTATTTATAAAATGCGCATAAAAATTGTAATCACTCACATCACCTGGATACTTTGTAATGGGAATTCCCTTGTAATACAGCTGCTGTTCCTTCAGGTGGATAAATCCTGTCACAAAAATTTCTTCTGTTTGTTGGATTGGTTATAGCACAGATTGTCCAGCAACCATTTAGGATTTTAGATTAAACCCGGATCATATAGTAGACATAGGCCCTGATTCAGAGCCGGACGCTCTGACAGAGCGCTCGCTCTGAGGGTCTGATTCAGAGCCGAACGCTATTTGCGGACGGACGTTCTGAAAAAGGGGCCGGATATTTAAATTAAGTGCTCGCTCTTTGCGGTCTGTTGACGCCTCTATGTCTGAACGAGCGAACAAAACATGCGGTTGCTATTTTGAAAAAAATGCCCCCTGGCCGCTCACATCATACGTCATCTCCGCTATTTATTAGATTAATCGAGTACATCGAACGGCGTCTGAACTGCTCGCTATTCTTGTGGTAGCATTTTCCTACCACAATCATGCGAGCAGTTCAGGCTAAAAGACAACCAAGTGACATGGTCAATGACGCTGCTTTGTTAATTATGCACACCCTTAAAACGCCTGTTTTGACCATTTGGCACGCCTGCGTTTGGATCTCCACTCCCCTTTTTCAAGCACCTTCCCCTGTTACCACCCACAAACGCCTCATCCTGTCACTCAAATTAGCAGGCATTCGCTATATTGCGAGCACACTATTTCTGACCGCACTGACAGGTTCGCGCATGCGTACTAAAACCCATACGCATGCGCAGATGTGCGAAAATCGCTCCGAACGAACGAGCGGCCGCTTACGAGCGGCTCTGAATCAGACCCTGAATCAGGGCGTCTTTTTTTTTTCTTTCTATGTAACGGCCTCCTGGCCGCTCGCATTGCTGTGGGTTACCACCCACAGCTAATGTGAGCGGCCAGTATGATGGTCGCGATGGTAGGGTTTCTTGGCCGCAAGCCCCAGAGAGCTTTCGGCTCAAACAGAGCCGAAAGCTCCCACTGACATCACTTGTGATGTCAGTGGGGCCGCCCCCAAACGGTAGGCGTTCTCATGGGAACGTCTCCGTTTGGGCAGCCACCCCCCGGCCCGCCCAC
This sequence comes from Taudactylus pleione, assembly GCA_031769625.1. Classification (NCBI taxonomy): domain Eukaryota; kingdom Metazoa; phylum Chordata; class Amphibia; order Anura; family Myobatrachidae; genus Taudactylus; species Taudactylus pleione. Next base: position 3,021,535 of record JAUIMM010000132.1, on the reverse strand, counting down.
CAAAGGGGGCGTGCTGTCACTCAACATCGACAGCAACCCCCCTTTGGTGCGAGACCCGGAGCGACGGATTGCCCGTCGCTATCCGGATCTTGCACATGCGCAAGACTGAGCCGGCTCCGTCGTGCGCATGCGCTCTGGGCCACCATCGACCCGGTTGCGAGCGCTCAGCGCTTGCGACCGGGTCTGAATGAGGCCCATAGTCCCGATCTGCTGGTATACATATATTCCCATTACAAAGTATCCAGGTGATGTGAGTGATTACAATTTATCTCACTAACTTTGCTTAAGCTGAATGAAAGAAGCATACTAAGTTTATCTACTAACACCATCTATACTAAATCTGAAAGAGAATAAAGGTGCATACACACACAAAAATTTTTTGAACGATTATCGTTAACGATTATCGTTTATCGTTGAAAAAATCGTTCACTTTCTAAGTTTAAACGATGATAGATTATCATTCATGCGCGTTCACGTTTGTAGTTCAGTCAGACTGACCAACTCAACGATTTTCATTAAGGGAATATGCAAAAATCGTTTGTAGTTAAAAAAAAATCGTTCATTACATTTAGTAAATGAACGATTTTAGTAAACGATTTTCGTAGACTAAAATCGTTCATTTACAAAGTCGTTGTGTGTGTATGCAGCTTTATTCAATCTTCGTGTGATGTTTAATATCTCTTTAATATTTGTCCTGTGTTGTTGGTCATTTCATTTGTGACCATCTATTATTTTTTGGCTGGTTACTTGGTTTTATGGGAATATTGTTTTTAATTATTGAAGCATGATCTAATTAATTGTGTACGAGAACATTGTAATAAACGGTTTAATTGTCATTCCTGTTAGCTGTGCAGCGCTCTCTTCATATTTCGAGGTTTCTCTGCTTCAATATTGATTTATGTTATATAATGGGCTTAAATTCATCTCAGAGATACCAGTGCTGCTAGACAGACATAGGGCTCCCCATCCGCAGGCAGAAACAACAGGGGGCAAGAATAGGGGGAGATGGGAGTAATAGGTGGAAGAATAGGGGGAGATGGGAGTAATAGGTGGAAGAATAGGGGGAGATGGGAGTAATAGGTGGAAGAATAGGGGGAGATGGGAGTAATAGGTGGAAGAATAGGGGGAGATGGGAGTAATAGGTGGAAGAATAGGGGGAGATGGGAGTAATAGGTGGAAGAATAGGGGGAGATGGGAGTAATAGGTGGAAGAATAGGGGGAGATGGGAGTAATAGGTGGAAGAATAGGGGGAGATGGGAGTAATAGGTGGAAGAATAGGGGGAGATGGGAGTAACAGGTGGATGAATAGGGGGAGATGGGAGTAATAGGTTGAAGAATAGGGGGAGATGGGAGTAACAGGTGGAAGAATAGGGGGAGATGGGAGTAATAGGTGGAAGAATAGGGGGAGATGGGAGTAATAGGTGGAAGAATAGGGGGAGATGGGAGTAATACGTGGAAGAATAGGGGGAGATGGGTGTAACAGGTGGATGAATAGGGGGAGATGGGAGTAATAGGTGGAAGAATAGGGGGAGATGGGAGTAATAGGTGGAAGAATAGGGGGAGATGGGAGTAATAGGTGGAAGAATAGGGGGAGATGGGAGTAACAGGTGGATGAATAGGGGGAGATGGGAGTAATAGGTTGAAGAATAGGAGGAGATGGGAGTAATAGGTGGAAGAATAGGGGGAGATGGGAGTAATAGGTGGAAGAATAGGGGGAGATGGGAGTAATAGGTGGAAGAATAGGGGGAGATGGGAGTAACAGGTGGATGAATAGGGGGAGATGGGAGTAATAGGTTGAAGAATAGGAGGAGATGGGAGTAATAGGTGGAAGAATAGGGGGAGATGGGAGTAATAGGTGTAAGAATAGGGGGAGATGGGAGTAATACGTGGAAGAATAGGGGGAGATGGGTGTAACAGGTGGATGAATAGGGGGAGATGGGAGTAATAGGTGGAAGAATAGGGGGAGATGGGAGTAATAGGTGGAAGAATAGATGGAGACTGGTGTAATAGGGGCAAGAATAGGGGTCCGGAAAGAATAGTTGGGAAAAGGGGAAAGAAGAGGGAAAGACAGGAGGAACAGGCGAAGGAATAGAGGGAGAGGGGAGGCATAGGGCAAAGAATAGGAAAAGACAAGAGTATTAGGGGGATGAATAGGGGTAGACAGGAGGCATAGGGGGAAGAATAAGGGTAGACGGGAGGAATAGGGGGCGATGGGAAGAATATGGGGAGATGGGAAGAATAGGAGGAGACAAGAGTTATAGGGGGAGAAATAGGGGGATGAATAAGGGGAGACAGGAGGAATAGGAGTATACGGAAGGAATAGGGGAAGGGATGGGGGAGACAGGAGGAATAGGGAAAGAATGTGGGGAGACTAGAGACATAGGGGGAGACGGGGGGAATTGGGGCAAGAATTATAGGAAGCTGGAGGCATAGTGGGAAGAATAGAGGGAGACAGGAGGAATAGGGGAAGAGATGGGGGAGACGGGAGGAATAGGGGGAGGGATGGGGGAGACAGGAGGAATAGGGGAAGAGATGGGGAGACGGGAGGAATAGGGGAAGGGATGGGGGAGATGGGAGGAATAGGGGAAGGGATGGGGGAGACGGGAGGAATAGGGGAAGGGATGGGGGAGAGTGGAGGATGAGAGAGGTTAACCCCCCTGTACAATACTAGTTTATTAATAACACTGAGCAGACACAGATTGTCTGATTTATATTATTATTATTGTTCAAGTGCACAGTTATGCAGTGCTGCACAAAGGATATCTGCCATTCACATTAGTCCCTCTCTCTTTAGGGATCACAGTGTAAATTCACCAGCACAGAAGTCTATACACACACACTGTATACACACACACTGTATACACACACACTGTATACACACACACTATACACACACACTGCATACACACACTGTATACACACACTGAATACACACACACACACTGTATACACACACACTGTATACACACACACTGTATATACACACACTGTATATACACACACTATACACACACTGTATACACACACACTGTATACACACACTGAATACACACACACTGTATACACACACTGTATACACACAGACACTGTATACACACACTGTATACACACACTGTATACACACACACTATACACACACTGTATACACACACTGTATACACACACACTGCATACACACACTGTATACACACACTGTATACACACACACACACTGTATACACACACACTGTATACACACACACTGTATACACATACACACTGTATACACACACACATACACACACTATACACACACTGTATACACACACTGTATACATACACACACTGTATATACACACACTGTATATACACACACTGTATACATACACACACTGTATATACACACTGTATACATACACACACTGTATACATACGCACACACACACACTGTATACACACACACTGTATACACACATACACACACTGTATACACACACTGTATACATACACACATACTGTATACACACACACTGTATACACACTGTATATACACACACTGTATACATACACACACTGTATACACACACTGTATACACCCCCACTGTATACACACACACTGTATACATACACACACACACTGTATACATACACACACTGTATACACACACATACACTCTGTATACACACACACTGTATACATACACAGCACACACACTGTATACATACACACACACACTGTATACATACACACACACACACTGTATAACACGAGCCCTGCTGCCAGGCCTAGCAACATTGTGCTATAAATACATGATTTGAATATACAGTACTCAAACTTGGGGGTATATAATACGGGTTGTCCAGAGATAAAAGCGACATTTAAAACATACCAAAAGAAAAGGGTATAACTGATTAGTATTGTATGGAGATCAGTTCCCTTGAAAAGCATCTGCCTGAGTCTGAGTTACACTGCACATGACAGTGTTGGCAGTAAATGCTAAACTTACAGTACACAGTTTGTACATATTATAGTATTTTAATGAAGTATCGGCACAGTGTCACAGTGGTTAGCATTGGTGCCTTCCAGCACTGAGGCCATGAGATAAATTGCATAGGCACCCATAGGCGACGTCTCTGATCTGCCGTTTGCGTATAAAGACGCACCGTCGGTCGCAGCATTTGATCCTGTGAGATCACTCTGTGCCCAAATCATTACTGTGACCACCGTTAGCAATCCATCAGGGCACATTCACCGGGCAACTCCGTCTCATGCACAGTACTAATCGCTCAACTCAGCAACATCAGCATTACTGTCACCACTGAGTCAAGCCATGTGTGTGTGTGTATACAGGGCCTGATTCAGAGCCGCTCGTAAGCGGCCGCTCGTTCGTTCCGAGCGATGTTTGCACAACTGCGCATGCGTACGGATCGTAATACGCATGTGCGAACCAGTCAGTGCGGCCGAAAATGGTTTGTTCGCTAAATAGTGAATGCCTGCTATTTTGAGTGACATGAGGAGGCGTATGTGGGTGGTAACAGGGGAAGGTGCTTGAAAACGGGGAGTGGAGATCAGAACGCAGGCGTGCTTAAAGGTCAAAGCGGGCGTTTTATGGGTGTGCATAATTAATACAGCAGCGTCACTGACCACGTCACTGGGTTATTTTATAGCCAGAACTGCTCGCAAGATTGTGGTAGGAAAAACCAACCACAAGAATAGCGAGCAGTTCATACGCTGGTCGATGTACTCGATTAATCTAATAAATAGCGGACATGACGTAGGATGCGAGTGGCCAGGGGGCGTAGTTTTCCAAAAAACTACCGCATGTTTTGTTCGCTTGTTCAGACATAGAGGCGTGAACAGACCGCAAAGAGCGAACGGTTCATTTGAATAGCCACCCCTTTTTTCTTAACGAGCGAGCGCAAATAGCATACGGCTCTGAATCAGGCCCACAGTGTGTGTGTATACAGTGCGTATATAACAACATTGTTACAGAAAGATATACAATAAACATATCTGAATTACAATATTATAACAATATAAAATTATTGTATTCCATTTATCCTAGATTAACTCATACTCATTTGTCAGCTAAAATATCACCCCATTAATCTGATCATTGAAGTACCTATATTAGATTATAACGAGTCCGACGGCAGCAGGAATTCATTTTAAATCTATATCACTTTTCTTTATATCCAAGACACATCTTTAAACTTTGCAATCTCTCTATGATTTTAGAATATTTCGCCTGACATTTTGGACACTTATCTTTTTAAATAATAACTAATAAAGATTTATAATTCAAATATATCTTTTCCAGAGAAACTCTGAAGGAGGATAAATACTGGATCTAATAAGTGCACCTGACATAAGAATCTTGCCTTTTTCTTCTTGTTTTCAGATACTATATATTTTTAAGATTGTCAAGTAGCACCTCCATAGATATGCTATTAATAATTGAATAAGAATTGAATATGGAGGATTAGTAGAACCTTTAAGGTGCATATACACACAATGATTTTTTGAACAATTATCGATAACAATATCGTTCAATCGTTTAAAAAATTGTTCGCTTTCTGAGTTAAAACGATAAACGATTATCGTTCATGCGTGTTCCCGTTTGTAGTTTGTAGTTCAGTCAGACTGACCAACTCAACGATTTTCAGTAAGTGAATATGCAAAAATCGTTTGTAGGAGTCTTGCCTGCCTTTCCGGGGGGTCGGGAGCGGCTTCCAATTTTCAGGAGGCTCCCGGCTGAATCAGGAGGGTAGGCAAGTATGGTCAAGATACATCATCTGGCATAAATCAGGCGCATATACTACTATTTTCGCCTGGTATTACCTTGTGCATAAGCTGTCCTGTAAAACTAGGAGCCTATTGAGATGCATATCGCTGGGTGCATTCTATGCAAAATGTGACTTTTTCTCTGGAGCATTTTGCGCCTGCAGTTTAGGCGCACGATGAGTCCAATTCCGCATAAACCTTACTGCATCCAACGGAAAGCCCTTATTAAAAGCTAGAGCAATCAGTATTTGCTTCCATTACTTCCCTACACACAAGACAAATAGCAGCAATTACTGTAAGCGTTTTTATTCATATTGCCCAAAATATGTAACCTCTCCTCTCCTTGTTGAAATATAATATATGTAATTTGTTTTGTCAAATTACAGAATTAATTACATCTCAGAAATCCTTCTTTTCATGTAGAATCACTTTGTATTTCATCTGTCATTTTCATTCAAAGGGCTTCCCGAGGGAACATTTTTCCGTCAAGTCTTCTGCTGCTCAGAATGAAAAATATACTTTTCTACCTGCTGCTAATTGCTATTAATGTTATACATAAGAAGCAGAAATCAGGATTTGCATAAACACGCCCACTTCCCTGCTAATGTGTTCCGTTAACAAGCTGCATTCCCAGGAGTGTTTAATCCTAATTTGAAAATACATAATCAGGACTGTTCATCAAAATCAGCAGGGTCACCTCCCACCAGCTCGTCCCCCAGTAGCGCCTATCTCCAGGTTCCTGATTTGAGAAACAAAATGTTTTCATGCTAGGGCGCGATGGATCCGCTCAGTGATTCAGAGTAAATCAAGATCTTTGAAACCTCACAGCCTGCACAAATTTATTTGCATTAGCTATAATTTTAGGTTTTCTATTTATGGCTCGTCTGCACTGGCAGAGATTATTCCTGTTAAAACTAATTGTTCTCAGCTGACTGCCTGGCTATTTAAATAAGGGGAATTTTCCTCTCTCTCTTCACATACAAAACACGTCGTTCAAAATGTATGAAAGGCTGGGTGTTTTATTTAAAGGGCTCCATATTATTAAACTTGGATAAAGTTAATAACCCTAATGAATAATTTTATAATATAGTAGATGACATGTGTATAGCATAGCTCAGTTGTTATGGTACTGTTGGATAGCGACCTATAGTACGTGCTATTGAAAAGTTTAGAATCGCACCCAAAAACCTAGGAGTGGGCGTGGTGGTGGGTGGAGTTCCATCTATCCATCAGCCAGCCAAGATGTGTGGCCACGCCCCCTTCACCCCTTCAGCATCTACAGAATGGGCCTGTACTCACAACACTATGCCACGCCCACACATGCTTGTCCACGCCCCCAAGTACCAGGGACCAACTTTGGGCCTGATTCAGAGCTGAACGCTCTGACCAGAGCGCTCGCTCTGAATCAGGGCCATCCCAGCTAAATTTGGAGCGGCCTCCTGGCCGCTCGCATAGCTGTGGGTTACCACCCATCACCCATCGCGACCATCGGGCTTGCGACGAGACCCTGTGGTAGGGTCTCGCTTCCGCAAGCCCAGGAGTGATTTTGGCTCTATCAGAGCCAAAATCACTCCCACTGACATCACTAGTGATGTCAGTGGGGCCGGATTCAGATGGTAGGCGTTCCCATGGGAACGCCTCCGTCTGGCAGTCACGCCCCCGGCATTCCCACCAAAGGGGGCGTGCTGTCAATCAACATCGACAGCACGCCCCCTTTGGTGCGAGAGCCGGAGCGACGGAGAGCCCGTCGCTATCCGGGTCTCGCGCATGCGCACGACGGAGCTCCCTCCGTCGTGCGCATGCGCAGTGGGGCAACATCGACCCGTTTGCGAGCGTCCTTTGCTCGCGAACGGGTCTGAATGACCCCCTTTGTTCATGCAGGCATTGCACAATACACACCTGAGATGGGTCTTGGAATGTTTCCGTGGGGAATGCATGAAGAGATACCCAATGGACGCATCTTATACAGGGACATTTTTGGACACTGGCGGGGGCCTGTGTCCAGATGTCCAGGAGCCCACTCCCCCTGAAAAAAAAATAGACTCTACGGGTTCAATCCTATTAAGTGCGAACTGCAAGATGCGAGGTGCGAGTTTCACTTCGAAATTCGCATAGCGAATTCATTTTGCAATCCAATTAGCAACTCACAGTGATCAGTCAGTCTGAATTCGCAACTTTCCACTCGCACCTCCCTGAGGGTGAGAGATGGAAAGGAAAATCTTTATTTAAGGTTAAAATGTGGGGACACTGTGCTGAACCTCTTGGACACCCCCCTAATAATTAATTAGGCAGTTAGAAGTTTCTAATTAGCTTATTTAGTCCAATAATTACATGTCATTTTTTGAGGTAAAATAAAAAAAAATCCACAAACTACCCCAAAATAAACTTTTTCGTTAGCTTAGGCACCCCAAATTTAATTACAATAATTTTTTAGTTGAAAAATAATTGTTTTATAATTTTTTCCCCATTTTCCAAAGTGCCCTCAAAGTACCCCCAAATCACCCTTTTTCCTACTTTTTCTTTTTAATTTTTCATTTAATTCGTTTGAGATTAAACGAAAAAGTTAGTTTTTTATCATTTTCTTGCATTTAAAAAAAAAAAAAAGCACAAATCAGCCATTTGACACCATTTCAAAACCTACAGTAACTTCTTAATAGCCACAAACAGCCTTCTGTACGGTCATGCATTTCCCGCAAATCTCATTTGCCAATCAATTCGCACCCCCTTCGCTGCGAGTAGTGCGAATAGGCGTTTTAAATTGGATTGGAGAATTCTCAGGAGCAAACTTCGCGGCGAAGTGTGCGAGTTTAAAGAAACAATCTACTCGCAATTCGCACCTAATTGGATCGAGCCTTTTGTATGCGCAATAATGCGCCTTTATCTTCATATATACGGTGCCATAGTTATATTTCTGCTGATTACTTAAAAAAAGAAAAAGAAAAATGACAGCGCCATATTTACAAAGGCATCAATAACGTTGCGGACGGCAGCAGGAGGGATAGGAGGAAAGTAACTGATATTGGGACAGAGCGCTGCGGGCCCCTTGCACACATTGGGCCTGTGTCCGCATCCCCTGCTGCTAGCATCTATGGCCGTAGTTACGTATACGACTTTAGGCTAATGCTAATATCAGACCCTCCCCTGGTGTACAAGCGTGCTCTCTGACTGTGCAAGGACTGCGACTCCCACTTTTAGCATCTATAGACCCTATAATCCCGCTTAGTGCCTCTTTAGATGCTACCATCGGTCCCACCATCGAAACTTACACCAGCCCTATGCTAGGTACAGATTTTCCACCAGAGTACGGTCTCCAATGTGAGCGATTACGCGCCTGAGTTGCCGACGCGGTGCAACACGCCCATAACACTCCCATAAGATGCAGCATCTCCATGAAAGCTCCCACAAACGGCCGGCATATTTCCAGTACATTTCTGTTACAATCGCATCGGGCCTCTGTGCATAAACACTGTGACGAATTCGCCGTACGAGATTTTGGGGGGCGTCCATGCACAAGCAGTACCAAAAAATCGTTCAACTCCGTGTACATCACCATTTGTGTGCTACTCAGAATCAGGTCCTTTAGAGATACGCCACTGATCTTATACTAATATTCCAACCTGTATCTTCCTGTGTTGTATCTGTGTCTATGGGGCAGATGTACTAAGCCTTGGAGAGAGATAAAGTACAGACTAATCAGCCCCTGTCACTTTACAGACTATGGGCCAGATTCAATTAGTTTCGCCTATTGCCGCTTTTTGCCTTTTTTGTGTCTCATCTCCAAATTCAATTCCAGGACATTTTCGTCTAAGCGGAAACTGAATGCACTGAGACCGGCCGGAAAAGTTTCTCCAATGGATGGCAGGCGGAAAAAAGTGCAAAATCTCTATTTTGGGGTGCAAATGTGGGGAAAAGGACACCCCCCCAAAGGCCAATTCAGCAAAAAAAAATAAAAAAAAAATTACCTCAGAACACCCAAAGAAGACATGTGATTTTTGGGGCAAAATAAAAAAAAAAAGTGGGGGACAAGGATAGAAACTAGCAAAATAGGTTTCTTGGGGGGCTGTATGGATGGGGCATTTGTTTTTAGGATTACAGGTGCATGCATCAGGTGAATTTTTCACATTTTTTAAAAGTGCACTTTAGAGACGCACAAATATGTTAGCACCCATTTTCAAGTACCCCAAATCTGACTGGACTATTTTCACCCAAAAATACTGTTTTATGTCATTCTTCCCCACTTTTACAGAAAAGCTTCTAGAAAGCTTTTAACACAACTTAAGGACACAAAGTACATTTACTAGGGCTAATAGTACACATCTGTAATGATTTCCAGTGTCAGTGCGTCTTATTTTGGGGTACAGACTTATTCCCTCATTCTGTTCAGTACTTTCCCCGTTATGCATTCGCCTATTTGCGTTTTCACCTGTTCTGCAATTGAATAGGGCGAAACCCGGGGACGCACATGCCGCAAATTCGTGTCCCAAACAGGCGAAGGTGGCGGAAGGTACAACAGGTGAAATGTCCGGGACTTTTCGTGGCTACTTGAATTCGGGCCTATGTTTGAAAAATGACAGTTAAGAGCTAATTGGTTGGTAATTTATCGCTCTCCACTTTCTCTCTCTCTCTCCAAGGCTTAGTACATCTACCCCTTTGTCCCTTTGAGATGCACAAGTAACATTTATAAGCATTTTTTTTGTTTTCACCTTTTTTACTTTTTCATTTTGTTTTATTCATTTGTATAAGTTTGCTTTTTATAATTTTTTTATTGTTTAAAAAGAAAATGCAAAAATCAGCAAATTTTTGCCTTTAAAAACCTCCAGTACTTTCCTAATGGCCACTAACCGCCTTCTTCATGGTTCGGCTATCTCAGTTACCACTTTTCTGGAGTCCAGGTGTTTTCCCTAATTTTTTCATGCACTTCTCCCAGGTTGCATTTTATAGAGAATTCACACACACTCGCTGCGAGTGGCAGAAATTGGCATTTATAACAGGATTGCTGCTCATTTCTCGGGAGCTAGAACTCGTGCGACGTGTGCAAGTGTCATGAAACAAACGTGCATTTGCAAACTCGCGCCTAATTGGATCGAGCTCTATGTGTCTACTCTTATAAAATTAATATATCAAAACAGTAGTGCAAGGACCAAACACATTGCTGCCAGGGACAAAGCAGAGAGTTACAAGATGGAACTTAGGGCTCGATTCAGACGCGCTCGTTAGATGTGTACGCTCGCTAGAAGCGTATGCAAATTTGGCTAAGTGACGGCAAGGCAGATGATCGCACGGCAAGGCATAAGCACGCCCACTATGTCTTGGCGTGCAATCGCTCTGTGTATGCAGACGGCCATTGGCCTGTCTTAAGACGCCCACTTGTGCACGTCATCTCCAGGAAGTGTATGTGACCATTGCTAAATGGAGTACCATCGGATGCACTTCAGTCTAAAAACCAGCCAGGTGACGTGCACTATGATTCTGCCTGTTAATTATCCACACCTCTGAAACGGCGTTAATACGCTTATTCACGCCTGTGTTCGCACCTCCACTCCCCCGTTTTTAATGGCCGCCCCTGTCACCACCCACAAACTGCTCCCCCTGTCACTCACTCTGCTGGGCTGTCTATGCGCAGTGAGCGAGTGCTTCCCGATCTCTCGCACTGGTTCGCGCACGCGCACTGCGTTGCGTACGCATAATGTGAAAATCGGCCAGCTGCGTGCAAACGCTTCCTAGCGAGCGGGTCTGAATCAGGTCCTTAGATGCATCTTTTTATTATTACTATTATTTTCAGCTGTATATTCATTGGGCGTTTTAAAACAGGACTGGTCCCGTGTCGAGTTTTCTGCGAGCCCCTCCCCTCATACTTAAAAACTGTGCTGGCAACATCTCTGGAATATGGCGCAGGCGCCATAATTCCGGTTACTACTTCAGTAATATGGCGCCATATTTCCGGGAAACTTCACTGTAACAATTGCAGGGGCAGCCTCCAGCTAAGTAAATGCACTGGGGGCAGGGCGAAGGGGCAAAGGGGCCCCACGTGACTCAAGGCCCCGTGTGCACACCTAAGTGAGACGCCACTGTATATGCTCCATCCCGTCCTCCGCCTGCTCTGATCATCCATGGGTATATACCTCTTGCCATCCTCATGGGGTTATTACAAGCACCATCTGATCTGTGCCTGGGGGGCATTTTTGCTCCGTTGAATGCCAGGTGATGCAGCTCACGGGAACTGCTCATGTCGAACCATTAATAAAATGGCCGTCAAAGGCATAAAAAACCCTTCCTGCAAACAGTTGTCAAAGGGAAAATATTTACACATTGGGATTACTGCAAACAAGCAATGCATTTCTAATGTGTCATACGGTTCTACTCCTGTGTTTCTCCATTAATGTTACAGTAGGAATCACCTGCCCTGATATAAAAAAGCCTATAGTTTGGTCTGAAATAAAAATAAAGTACAGGAAAATAAGAGGTGGGAAAACAGGCGCGGCACATCGTCACACGGTGTAAGTGGGTAATGCTGGCAGCTCATTTTCTTTCACATAGTTTCTCCTTTTTATGTTTAGTACATTGTTAACAGAAATAATAGAGTTTAGAAAGTATTTTTAAAAATAAACTTCAATATTTTATTTAAAAAAGATATATGCCTGGGGGGGCTGGGAGCGGGCTCGCACCTCCTCATGTCCATAGGCCCCAGTTATAAATTGACCCTCCCCCCCCTCGCAAATAGACCCGCCAGTGGTCATAGATCCTATTAATGGTGCATACACACGTAGCGATCAGCCAGCGATATGATATCGCTGGCTGATCGTTATGCACCCTCCCTGGTGTGCTGGATGATCGATATCGAACATCCAGCACACCACCTAGTTACCGACGACTCTCTCTCTCTAACCCCCCTCTCAAAATCCTGTGTTTGCCACTGGCAAGGGGCATAGTAGTCGTTGTGTGGGGCCGTAGCTATTTTTATCGATGAGGCCCCCACAACTTAGATGCCCCAGGGCCCTCACAAGCCTTAATCTTGCCCTGCCTGGGCTGATAGCCCGGGGCTATCCCGCGCACCCCTGGCTGGTGGGTATTATTAACCTCAATAACATTGGCAGCTCGGCTCACACTGTGTGGAGTGCTTTTACGCATGTACACTGGTGTATAGAGCGTACTGAGGTGCAGCATACTGGGGTATAGAGCGTACTGAGGTGCAGCATACTGGGGTATAGAGCGTACTGAGGTGCAGCATACTGGGGTATAGAGCGTACTGAGGTGCATCATACTGGGGTATAGAGCGTACTGAGGTGCAGCATACTGGGGTACAGAGCGTACTGAGGTGCAGCATACTGGGGTATAGGGCGTACTGAGGTGCAGCATACTGGGGTATAGAGCGTACTGAGGTGCAGCATACTGAGTTATAGAGCGTACTGAGGTGCAGCATACTGGGGTATAGAGCGTACTGAGGTATAGAGTGTACTGAGGTGTAGCATACTGAGTTATAGAGCGTACTGAGGTGCAGCATACTGGGGTATAGAGCGTACTGAGGTATAGAGTGTACTGAGGTGCAGCATACTGGGGTGTAGAGCGTACTGAGGTGCAGCATACTGGGGTATAGAGCATACTGAGGTGCAGCATACTGGGTATAGAGCGTACTGAGGTGCAGCATACTGGGGTATAGAGCATACTGGGGTATAGAGTGTACTGAGGTGCAGCATACTGGGGTATAGAGCGTACTGAGATGCAGCATACTGAGGTATAGAGTGTACTGAGGTGCAGCATACTGGGGTATAGAGCGTACCGAGGTGCATCATACTGGGGTATAGAGCGTACTGAGATGCAGCATACTGGGGTATAGAGCGTACCGAGGTGCATCATACTGGGGTATAGAGCGTACCGAGGTGCAGCATACTGGTGTATAGAGCGTACCGAGGTGCATCATACTGGTGTATAGAGCGTACTGAGGTGCAGCATACTGGGGTATAGAGCGTACTGAGGTGCATCATACTGGGGTATAGAGCGTACTGAGGTGCAGCATACTGGTGTATAGAGCGTACTGAGGTGCAGCACACTGGGGTATAGAGCGTACCGAGGTGCAGCATACTGGGGTATAGAGCGTACCGAGGTGCATCATACTGGGGTATAGAGCGTACTGAGGTGCAGCATACTGGGGTATAGAGCGTACCGAGGTGCATCATACTGGGGTATAGAGCGTACCAAGGTGCAGCATACTGGGGTATAGAGCGTACCGAGGTGCAGCATACTGGGGTATAGAGCGTACTGAGGTGCAGCATACTGGGGTATAGAGCGTACTGAGGTGCAGCATACTGGGGTATAGAGCGTACTGAGGTGCAGCATACTGGGGTATAGAGCGTACTGAGGTGCAGCATACTGGGGTATAGAGCGTAGCGTACTGAGGTGCAGCATACTGGGGTATAGAGCGTACTGAGGTGCAGCATACTGGGGTATAGAGCGTACTGAGGTGCAGCATACTGGGGTATAGAGCGTAGCGTACTGAGGTGCAGCATACTGGGGTATAGAGCGTACTGAGGTGCAGCATACTGGGGTATAGAGCGTAGCGTACTGAGGTGCAGCATACTGGGGTATAGAGCGTACCGAGATGCAGCATACTGGGGTATAGAACGTACCGAGGTGCAGCATACTGGGGTATAGAGCGTAACGAGGTTCAGCATACTGGGGTATAGAGCGTACCGAGGTGCAGCATACTGGGGTATAGAGCGTACCGAGGTGCAGCATACTGGGGTATAGAGCGTACCGAGGTGCAGCATACTGGGGTATAGAGCGTACCGAGGTGTAGCATACTGGGGTATAGAGCGTACCGAGGTGCAGCATACTGGGGTATAGAGCGTACCGAGGTGCAGCATACTGGGGTATAGAGCGTACCGAGGTGCAGCATACTGGGGTATAGAGCGTACCGAGGTGCAGCATACTGGGGTATAGAGAGTACTGAGGTGCAGCATACTGGGGTATAGAGCGTACTGAGGTGCAGCATATTGGGGTATAGAGCGTACTGAGGTGCAGCATACTGGGGTATAGAGAGTACTGAGGTGCAGCATACTGGGGTATAGAGCGTACTGAGGTGCAGCATACTGGGGTATAGAGCGTACTGAGGTATAGAGCGTACTGAGGTGCAGCATACTGAGGTATAGAGCGTACTGAGGTGCAGCATACTGGGGTATAGAGCGTAGCGTACTGAGGTGCAGCATACTGGGGTATAGAGCGTACTGAGGTGCAGCATACTGGGGTATAGAGCGTACTGAGGTGCAGCATACTGGGGTATAGAGCGTACTGAGGTGCAGCATACTGGGGTATAGAGCGTACTGAGGTGCAGCATACTGGGGTATAGAGCGTACTGAGGTGCAGCATACTGGGGTATAGAGCGTACTGAGGTGCAGCATACTGGGGTATAGAGCGCAGCGTACTGAGGTGCAGCATACTGGGGTATAGAGCGTACCGAGGTGCAGCATACTGGGGTATAGAGCGTACCGAGGTGCAGCATACTGGGGTATAGAGCGTACCGAGGTGCAGCATACTGGGGTATAGAGCGTACCGAGGTGCAGCATACTGGGGTATAGAGCGTAACGAGGTGCAGCATACTGGGGTATGGGGTATAGAGCGTACCGAGGTGCAGCATACTGGGGTATAGAGCGTACTGAGATGCAGCATACTGGGGTATAGATCGTACTGAGGTGCAGCATACTGGTGTATAGAGCGTACTGAGGTGCAGCATACTGGTGTATAGAGCGTACTGAGGTGCAGCATACTGGGGTATAGAGCGTACTGAGGTGCAGCATACTGGGGTATAGAGCGTACTGAGGTGCAGCATACTGCGGTATAGAGCGTACCGAGGTGCAGCATACTGGGGTATAGAGCGTACCGAGGTGCAGCATACTGGGGTATAGAGCGTACCGAGGTGCAGCATACTGGGGTATAGAGCGTACTGAGGTGCAGCATACTGGGGTATAGAGCGTACTGAGGTGCAGCATATTGGGGTATAGAGCGTACTGAGGTGCAGCATACTGGGGTATAGAGAGTACTGAGGTGCAGCATACTGGGGTATAGAGCGTACTGAGGTGCAGCATACTGGGGTATAGAGCGTACTGAGGTATAGAGCGTACTGAGGTGCAGCATACTGAGGTATAGAGCGTACTGAGGTGCAGCATACTGGGGTATAGAGCGTAGCGTACTGAGGTGCAGCATACTGGGGTATAGAGCGTACTGAGGTGCAGCATACTGGGGTATAGAGCGTACTGAGGTGCAGCATACTGGGGTATAGAGCGTACTGAGGTGCAGCATACTGGGGTATAGAGCGTACCGAGGTGCAGCATACTGGGGTATAGAGCGTACCGAGGTGCAGCATACTAGGGTATAGAGCGTACCGAGGTGCAGCATACTGGGGTATAGAGCGTACCGAGGTGCAGCATACTGGGGTATAGAGCGTAACGAGGTGCAGCATACTGGGGTATGGGGTATAGAGCGTACCGAGGTGCAGCATACTGGGGTATAGAGCGTACTGAGATGCAGCATACTGGGGTATAGAGCGTACCGAGGTGCAGCATACTGGGGTATAGAGCGTACCGAGGTGCAGCATACTAGGGTATAGAGCGTACCGAGGTGCAGCATACTGGGGTATAGAGCGTACCGAGGTGCAGCATACTGGGGTATAGAGCGTAACGAGGTGCAGCATACTGGGGTATGGGGTATAGAGCGTACCGAGGTGCAGCATACTGGGGTATAGAGCGTACTGAGATGCAGCATACTGGGGTATAAATCGTACTGAGGTGCAGCATACTGGTGTATAGAGCGTACTGAGGTGCAGCATACTGGTGTATAGAGCGTACTGAGGTGCAGCATACTGGGGTATAGAGCGTACTGAGGTGCAGCATACTGGGGTATAGAGCGTACTGAGGTGCAGCATACTGCGGTATAGAGCGTACCGAGGTGCAGCATACTGGGGTATAGAGCGTACCGAGGTGCAGCATACTGGGGTATAGAGCGTACCGAGGTGCAGCATACTGGGGTATAGAGCGTACTGAGGTGCAGCATACTGGGGTATAGAGCGTACTGAGGTGCAGCATATTGGGGTATAGAGCGTACTGAGGTGCAGCATACTGGGGTATAGAGAGTACTGAGGTGCAGCATACTGGGGTATAGAGCGTACTGAGGTGCAGCATACTGGGGTATAGAGCGTACTGAGGTATAGAGCGTACTGAGGTGCAGCATACTGAGGTATAGAGCGTACTGAGGTGCAGCATACTGGGGTATAGAGCGTAGCGTACTGAGGTGCAGCATACTGGGGTATAGAGCGTACTGAGGTGCAGCATACTGGGGTATAGAGCGTACTGAGGTGCAGCATACTGGGGTATAGAGCGTACCGAGGTGCAGCATACTGGGGTATAGAGCGTACCGAGGTGCAGCATACTGGGGTATAGAGCGTACCGAGGTGCAGCATACTAGGGTATAGAGCGTACCGAGGTGCAGCATACTGGGGTATAGAGCGTACCGAGGTGCAGCATACTGGGGTATAGAGCGTACCGAGGTGCAGCATACTGGGGTATAGAGCGTACCGAGGTGCAGCATACTGGGGTATAGAGCGTACCGAGGTGCAGCATACTGGGGTATAGAACGTACCGAGGTGCAGCATACTGGGGTATAGAGCGTACCGAGGTTCAGCATACTGGGGTATAGAGCGTACCGAGGTGCAGCATACTGTGGTATAGAGCGTACCGAGGTGCAGCATACTGGGGTATAGAGCGTACCGAGGTGCAGCATACTGGGGTATAGAGCGTACCGAGGTGCAGCATACTGGGGTATAGAGCGTACCGAGGTGCAGCATACTGGGGTATAGAGAGTACTGAGGTGCAGCATACTGGGGTATAGAGAGTACTGAGGTGCAGCATACTGAGGTATAGAGCGTACTGAGGTGCAGCATACTGGGGTATAGAGCGTACTGAGGTGCAGCATACTGGGGTATAGAGAGTACTGAGGTGCAGCATACTGGGGTATAGAGCGTACTGAGGTGCAGCATACTGAGGTATAGAGCGTACTGAGGTGCAGCATACTGGGGTATAGAGCGTAGCGTACTGAGGTGCAGCATACTGGGGTATAGAGCGTACTGAGGTGCAGCATACTGGGGTATAGAGCGTACTGAGGTGCAGCATACTGGGGTATAGAGCGTACTGAGGTGCAGCATACTGGGGTATAGAGCGTACTGAGGTGCAGCATACTGGGGTATAGAGCGTACTGAGGTGCAGCATACTGGGATATAGAGCGTACTGAGGTGCAGCATACTGGGGTATAGAGCGTAGCGTACTGAGGTGCAGCATACTGGGGTATAGAGCGTACCGAGGTGCAGCATACTGGGGTATAGAGCGTACCGAGGTGCAGCATACTGGGGTATAGAGCGTACCGAGGTGCAGCATACTGGGGTATAGAGCGTACCGAGGTGCAGCATACTGGGGTATAGAGCGTACCGAGGTGCAGCATACTGGGGTATAGAGCGTACCGAGGTGCAGCATACTGGGGTATAGAGCGTACCGAGGTGCAGCATACTGGGGTATAGAGCGTACCGAGGTGCAGCATACTGGGGTATAGAGCGTACCGAGGTGCAGCATACTGGGGTATAGAGCGTACCGAGGTGCAGCATACTGGGGTATAGAGCGTACCGAGGTGCAGCATACTGGTGTATAGAGCGTACCGAGGTGCAGCATACTGGTGTATAGAGCGTACCGAGGTGCAGCATACTGGGGTATAGAGCGTACCGAGGTGCAGCATACTGGGGTATAGAGCGTACTGAGGTGCAGCATACTGGGGTATAGAGCGTACTGAGGTGCAGCATACTGGGGTATAGAGCGTACTGAGGTGCAGCATACTGGGGTATAGAGAGTACTGAGGTGCAGCATACTGGGGTATAGAGCGTACTGAGGTGCAGCATACTGGGGTATAGAGCGTACTGAGGTATAGAGCGTACTGAGGTGCAGCATACTGAGGTATAGAGCGTACTGAGGTGCAGCATACTGGGGTATAGAGCGTAGCATACTGAGGTGCAGCATACTGGGGTATAGAGCGTACTGAGGTGCAGCATACTGGGGTATAGAGCGTACTGAGGTGCAGCATACTGGGGTATAGAGCGTACGGAGGTGCAGCATACTGGGGTATAGAGCGTACCGAGGTGCAGCATACTGGAGTATAGAGCGTACCGAGGTGCAGCATACTGGGGTATAGAGCGTACCGAGGTTCAGCATACTGGGGTATAGAGCGTACCGAGGTGCAGCATACTGGGGTATAGAGCGTACCGAGGTGCAGCATACTGGGGTATAGAGCGTACCGAGGTGCAGCATACTGGGGTATAGAGCGTACCGAGGTGCAGCATACTGGGGTATAGAGCGTACCGAGGTGCAGCATACTGGGGTATAGAGCGTACCGAGGTGCAGCATACTGGGGTATAGAGCGTACCGAGGTGCAGCATACTGGTGTATAGAGCGTTACGAGGTGCAGCATACTGGGGTATAGAGCGTACCGAGGTGCAGCATACTGGGGTATAGAGAGTACCGAGGTGCAGCATACTGGGGTATAGAGCGTACTGAGGTGCAGCATACTGGGGTATAGAGCGTAGCATACTGAGGTGCAGCATACTGGGGTATAGAGCGTACTGAGGTGCAGCATACTGGGGTATAGAGCGTACTGAGGTGCAGCATACTGGGGTATAGAGCGTACTGAGGTGCAGCATACTGGGGTATAGAGCGTACTGAGGTGCAGCATACTGGGGCATAGAGCGTACTGAGGTGCAGCATACTGGGGTATAGAGCGTACTGAGGTGCAGCATACTGGGGTATAGAGCGTACTGAGGTGCAGCATACTGGGGTATAGAGCGTACTGAGGTGCAGCATACTGGGGTATAGAGCGTACTGAGGTGCAGCATACTGGGGTATAGAGTGTACTGAGGTGCAGCATACTGGGGTATAGGGCGTACTGAGGTGCAGCATACTGGGGTATAGAGCGTACTGAGGTGCAGCATACTGGGGTATAGAGCGTACTGAGGTGCAGCATACTGGGGTATAGTGCGTACTGAGGTGCAGCATACTGTATTAGTCACTCTGACACAGCACAGCCACTTACATCAGCAGAGCAGAGTATAGCATACAGCAGCAGAGCAGAGTATAGCATACAGCAGCAGAGCAGAGTATAGCATACAGCAGCAGGGCAGAGTATAGCATACAGCAGCAGGGCAGAGTATAGCATACATCAGCGTGCCTTAGGAACATTGTATTAGTCACTCTGACACAGCACATATACATCCACAAGGTGAGCGCTTATACCCTTCCTTTTATCTACATATATATCTATTTATGAGGTGGACTATAGCCAGAAAGAGGTGGACTTATACTATATAGTGCTAGTGTCAAACCCCCTTTTGCTTCAGCACAGCCACTTTAGCTGAGCCACTTTAGTACAGCCACTTCAGCACAGCCACTTTAGTACAGCCACTTTAGCACAGCCACTTGAGCAGATCGCAGCAGCGTTCCTGGACTGGAGTGAAATGGCACCGAGTCACTGCACAGCTCCCTAATATATCGAATCTAAAAACCTCGAGAATCTGATGCCCAGAGGATGATGTTTTGCCTCGATTTGGAATCCGACTCTGGCGAGCAGGGGCAGCTCGATGGGTGTTCGACCAGTGCGGTCACACAAGGGAGCCACCCGTAGAGGGGCGGCACCCCTCCCCAGCATCCCAATTTCAGCGGGACAGTACTGTCCCACTGTTTCACCCACGAGCCGAAGTGGCCCGCGGGTGGTCAAGTTGGGAGGTTGGGGACCCCCTCCGCCGCAGCTGTGCGTCGGTGCCGGACCCCCAGAGTGTGCATGGATGCCGTGCTGCGCGTGGCAACCATTCACTGACGGGAGAGGGCTGGGGGAAGCCCAGCCAGTGACGGAGTGCTGGGCTTTACCCCCAGCCTCACGTTATTTGGAGGCGTGCCCGCATAACGTCACATAGTTGGCGTGGCCTATGGTGATTAGGCCACGCCCCAAAATTTGCCGCGCGCGATATTAGGGCGCCTTCTCAAGGGCCGGCACAGGGTGCTCCAAACCCTGGAGCCGGCCCTGCTGGCGGGAATACCCGAGCCGCGGCTCAGATAGACATGGATCCCGGAAGTTCGGATTCCAAGGAATATGGGAGATGTTTTTCACACTGCCCTAGAGAAGCACTCAGACTTTTTTGCAACTTGGTTCAGTTTGATGTAGTTTCAGACTTCTCTCTCATATAAGACCCTAGACCCTAGGTGTCAGATATAGATATATCTATTTACGTTCCAGCCTTCCCAGACCCGTCAACATTTTTTAGTCACCTTTGCCCCTTTTTGTCTCCATCAACTCTGACCCACTCTTTCCCTTCCCTTTCTTCCTTTGCCCCCTCCCCTCCTTCCCTCTGGAAATGATTTGACGAATATGTATCTATTTTTTGAAGTATTATATATATATATATATATATGTTATTAGAAGGAGTTTTATGTTGTGTTTTCTAAGACTTGTTACTCTTTATATGGTACCGATGTGATATTGATCTGTAGTTGACCCCATATGCTGTGAAACTTTTGAAAACTGAAAAATAAAAAATATGTAAAATATATATATTTCCGTTATACAATATATGCGGCTACACTCGGCCACCATCATTACCTCTGTGTGTCTTTGCCCTGCAGGATTTCCTGGGTCAGATGTTCTGCACACTCGGGGAAGTTATTGGGTCTCAGAGGAGCCGGCTGGAGAAGCCTCTGACGTGAGTGAAAACGTTATCTGATTTGTCTCCGGCTTTTTTTGTAACTGTAAATATTGTTACACAGTATCTACTGTATAATTATTCATTAGCACTTTATTGCGGTTAATATGGTCTAATGGCTGGTGCGGTTCTCTTCCCTGGTCACTGCTGCCCCTTATTAAAATAACGTCTTTCTGTCAGATTTTTTTAAAGTGTAATGAACCATTTTTTGAACTACAAACGATTTTTGTAACTTCCCTTAATGAAAATCGTTCAGTTGGTCAGTCAGAATGAACTACAAACTACAAACGGGAACGCGAATGAACGATAATCGTTCATCGTTATAACTCAGGAACTGAACAGTTTTTTCAACGATTGAACGATAACAACGTTGTTATAGTTAAATTGTTCAAAAAATCCTTACGTGTGTATGCACGTTAAGAGTTCACGTTTTCCAGACCACCTAGCTGGTGCACAGGTGTATTCATTACACACTAACACATTTGAAAAGATCCATAGGTGGAGCTCATTATTTCACTTGCGATTCTGTGAGGAGACCTGGAAAACATGCACTGTTGGTAGCTCTCGAGGACCAGGGTTGGCTACCCCTGGCTTAGATTGATCTAGAACTAGTAAGAAAATAAAGGCCAATGTCTGCTTTGTTGCTGTGAGTTTTGCAGGTGTGCATTAGTTTTTAAATAACTCAACTATTCCATGCAGCGTACTGGCCCACCCACCCAATATTTCCAGCAGACTCCTGGTGGTGGAGTTCTCCCAAGGCCTCGGAGAGTGACTAACCACTCAGCATCCCGACACTTCTCCAGTAAATAGTAGTAGGCAAAGTGTGATAGCCCCACATGCCACATCTGTGATGTTTTTGCTGCAATTCCAGCTTTACATCACAAGGCCGCAATGACGCAATTCATAGCACCACACCGCCCTTTACACCTGGACCCTCCCTTCCTCTGATTTCCCAAAGAGCAGGGGCGAGATGCATCAATGGGAAAAATGCGGTCAAACCCTGAAAATGTGGGTTTGATCACATTTCTCATATGCACTAAGCCCCGGAGTGCAATGCACTCCGGACTTAGCCTGATTTAGAGCCGCTCGCTCGCGCTGTGCGTTCGCAAGCGGCCCGATGTTCTGCGTACGTGCATGTGCATGCTTCGTTCTGCGCGTGCGCGAACTACACACTGCGAATGCAACCCTCTCGCTCGCCCAGCAAAGGCAGCCCAGGGTAATGAGTGACAGGAGAGGCCGTTTGTGGGTGGTAACAGGGGCAGGACACTAATAACGGGGGTGTGGAGGTGCAAACGCAGGCGTGCCTGAGTGTTTCAGCGCCGTTTTAGAGGCGTGCATAATTAACAGGCAGCGTCATAGTACACATCACTTTCCTTTTCTTTACACTGATTTCCTCGCAGTGATTGCGGTAGGGTAAAGCAACCGCAAGCACTGCGTTAGCATCCGATGGTGCTCGATGTACCAATGTTTTAATACACTTCCTGGAGATGATGTGTGCTGGTGGGCGGCTCTGGCTGTGCGATTGGGCGTATGCTCAAAGTGGCCGCTCGCTAAGACATGGTGGGCGAGCGTCCCGTGGTGTCACTTTGACAATTTTGTATACACATCCAGGGAGCGTACGCAGATAGTGAGCGGGTCTGAATCAGGCCCTTGGTTGTGGTGGGTAATGCCATCTTCCTGTTGACGTCACCCTATAGAAGCCTATGGGCTTCTTTCCGCAGAGTGCTGGTAGAGGGATCCAATCGGATCCCTCCCAGCATCCCTCACGGCACGCGCGTCCTTCTGCGCATGTGCAGAAGGACAGCGGAGGGGTTTCTGGGTCATAGACCTGGAAGTCCCTCCACCGCAAAGGGCCACTCTTACCGACAGAGCGGTCCTTTGCAGTGATCATCATGCATACCGGCGTTACCAATGCCGGCATGCATGCGATGACCGGCGAAATGCATCCCACCCCAGATCAGAAAACAGTGTAAGGGCTATATTTACCAAAGTGGAGATGTTGCCCAACCAATCAAATTCTATGTATCATTTATATAGCACCTAGTAGTAGATAATGGGTGGGGTGCATGACGTATCGCATTCGGGAGTCGATGTATCCCACCACCCTTAATTACGCCGGTATGCATGAAGAAAATCACAAAGTACAGCTGTCTCGGTAAGAGCTGTCCTTTGTGAGTGAGGGTCTTCCGGATCTATGACATAGAAGTCCCCTTGGCGTCCTCATGCGCATGCATAGGAAGACATGCACCGCTGGGGGTGCTGGGAGGGGTCTGCTTAGTTTTCTCCCAGGGTATGGGTCACGAATAGAACCCCATAGGCTCCTATTGGGTAATGCCATGTAAAGATCTCTGATGTTAGTGCATCCTGCCCCATAGTTAGAAGCTGATTGGGTGCTATGGGCACCATCGCCACTTCTAAAAACCTGCACTTTAGTAAATATACCCCTAAGTATGCTATACAGTCCAGTTATGGCATGGCCACTCTCTGTGCAGGTAATAATGCCTTCCAGTGGACTAACATTCTAGGTCTGTTCCATAACGTATAGTTTTATGAAATAGACTTTGTTGGAGTTGTGAGAAAAAGTGTTAAGGCCAAGGCTATGGAGTTTTTCTTCTTTCCTCTGTTTCTATGGCCACTAAGCACAGTCATCATGTTGAAGCACAAGATGCTAAGAGCACAAGATGCATTATGAAATGTAAGTTACTGTATTAACCCTGATAACTCTTTACCATTGATATTATTATTACATCTAGTGCTGTTTTTTGTATATTTATTCTTCTGCTGCAAATTACAGGGACAGTGCCAGTTTCTCTAAAGCTGAGGGCCTGATTCAGAGGCGCTCGCAAAAAGCCACCCACAGCTATTGTGAGCGGCCAGGATGATGGTCACGATATTGGGCGTTTGCGATGAGACCCTTGTGGTAGGGTCTTGTGGCCGCAAGCCCCAGAGAGCTTCTGGCTCTAATAGAGCTGGAAGCTCTCTCACTGACATCACCGGTGATGTCAGTGGGGCCGCCCACAAACGACAGGCGTTCGCTTGGGAACGCCTCCGTTTGTGAAGCCACCCCCCGGCCACGCCTACAAAAGGGGCGAGCTGTCGATCAACATCAACAGCCGCCCCTTTTGTAGTGAGCCACGGAGCGAGTGCTTTTTGCGCTCGCTCCGGGGCTCGCGCAACTGCGCGTGCGCACTGGGCCACCATCGACTCGCTTGCGAGCGCTATTCGCTTGTGATCGGGTCTGAATCAGGCCCTGAGTACACACTGGGCGATGTATTGGATGATTTGCCGTTTTGACCTGAATCGGAGCGACTCCCGTGTGTCGTTCATTGCGTCTTCAGATCAGCCTGCAGTGCAGGCCAATCTGAAGATCTGGCAGGCAGCACCATGGTTCTGAATGCGGCGGGGGTAACGACATATCAGGCGGTCGTACACCAGATCGTGCAGCGTGTATGGACCGTCCGATATATTGTCCAGTCGCATCTGCCCTCCCTGGGTACACAACTACACACATCGTCTAGTGTGTACGCAACATTACATTAGGAGCATTTTCTTGTGGTCTATTGTGCAGTATTGAGAGGAGCTCCCCCCAAAAGAATATTTTATGTCCTTATATCTGCTAACCTGACACCCTCTCGCTTCTTCTGCTCTGAACATTTTTTTTCCATCTGCAATAACTTTGATTATGGTCATTATTTCAAGTAAGTTCATGTTTTTAACATCAGTTAGTAAATGTAACCCAAGTTGTTGCAATTGGAAAATGGACGTGAAATCCATAGAGTCTGACAAGGAGTTAGGCTGTACGGAGCTGATTTTTTTTTCATTGATTGAGTTGCAGTGAAGTTTGTTAACTGGCTGAGGACTGGTCACAGCACATTTACAGCAGGTCAGAGTGTGCTAATCTCTTATCGGTCTCCAATAAATGTAATTGGCTATTACCAGGTGCATGCTTCCGAGCGCACACATAATGTTGTGATTGTGCTGTCACTAGATAACTGTGACGGTGATTGGCGTAAAATGTGTCTATAAATAAAGTTCTGTGACCAGACCCCTCTCATCCTCAGAGAGAGATAGGGAGTCAGGGGGGAGAGAGAGGTAAAGAGGGAGAGTTAGGGAAAGAAAAGAGTGTATGTGTGTGAGAGAGATATGGAGGGAGGCAGAATTAGAGGAAGAGAAATAGAGAGGAAAAGAGGGGGAGAGAGAGAGAGAGAGAGGGGGGGGGGAGGAGAGAGAGAGAGAGAGAGAGAGAGACAGACTTACTGACCTATTTATTAACCAAATGGGGAGATTTATCAAAGATTGGGAAAAAAATAAAGTTGGCAGAGGTAAAGTACTAACCAATCAGCTCCTAGCTGCCATGTTACAGGCTGTGTTTTAAAAATGACAGGAGCTGATTGGTTGGTACTTTATTTTTCTCCACTTTATCTTTCTCCCAGCTTCTATAACAAAGGGCCAACTCTGCCAAAAGCTTCTCCATACAAAGAGAGAGACAGAAGAGAGGGAGAAAAGAGAGAAAGGAAGAGATAGTAAGAGACAGCAAGAGAGAGAAATACGAGGGAGGTAGAGCGAGAAAGTGAAAAGAGAAAGAGAGTGATAGAGGTGAAGAAGTATCAGAAGATAAAGGAGTGGGATAAAAAGAGAGAGTGAGAGAGAGGAATAGAAAGGGAGGGAGAGAATGCTGGGGCTAAGGTAGTAATATAGAACAAGGTTGGTCAACAAGTCTGAAACAAAGAGGCAAAAAATATCTATATTAAATATACTAAATAGCCATGCCCTCAGACACGTTCACATGCCCATAGACCCCCCCATTTGCTATCAGACCTCTCACACTCCCCTTACATGCCCTCAGACACGTTCACATGCGCATAGACCCCCCCATTTGCTATCAGACCTCTCACACTCCCCTTACATGCCCTCAGACACGTTCATATGCCCATAGATCGCCCCCCTATATGCTATTAGACCTCTCACATTCCACTTACATGCCCTCAGACACGTTCACATGCCCATAGACCCCCCCATATGCTATCAGACCTCTCACATTCCCCTTACATGCCCTCAGACACGTTCACATGCCTATAGCTATAGACCCCCCCATATGCTATCACACCTCTCACATTCCCCTAACATGCCCTCAGACACATTCACATGCCCATAGACCGCCCATAGCTATCAGACCTCTCACATTCCCATTACTTGCCCTAGACATGTTCATATGCCCATAGACCCCCCATATGCTATCAGACCTCTCAAATTCCCCTTACATGACCAGATGACCTCCGTACATTCCCCTTACTTGCCCATCGGCTCTCCCTACATCAGAACTCCCCACAAGCCTTTTACATCAAATTTCCCCATGTGCCTCCTAGATCTCCTGACATGTCCATAAGACTTCTCCACATCCTGTGGGACCTACCAACATTCCCCTTAAATGCCCATCAGGGGATGTAGTTACCTTGCTGACGGACAAGCTGTCGGCTGTTGAAATCCAAGCTTCAGAATCCCGACCCGGGACTAAACATAAGTGCCTAAATCCTGACGCCAGTTTAGATACCGACTCCGGAATCCTGACAGCCAGCATCCCGACAGCCGGCATCCCGAACGTAAGTATAGCGGGGCCAGGTTAGGTGTTAACCGCTTGGGGGGAGGGTTAGGTTTAGGCACCACAGGGGGGCTAGGGTTAGGCACCACTGTTGGAGGGTGGGTTAGGTACTAAGGGGGTGGGTTAGGTATAGACACTAATGGGGGGTGGTTAGGGAGCAAGAAAGGAGGGTTAGGGTCAGAGGGAGAAGGGGGGAGGGTTAGCATACTTGCGTATCCCTGTTGGGATACTGAGCATCAGGATGCCGCTGACGGTATATTGACATTTCATACCCAACCCGCCCATCAGACCTCTGTATATGGCCCCCACAGACCTCATCACATACCCTTCAGACCTCTCACATTCCCCTTACATGCCCATCAGACCCCCTACATGCCCAGATAACCTCCGTACATTCCCCTTACTTGCCCATTGGCTCTTCCTACATGCCCATCTGACCTCCCCACAAGCCTCTCACATACCCAGAAAATCTCCTCACATGCCACCTAGATCTCCTGACATGCCCATAAGACCCCCCACATTCCATGGGACCTCCCAAAATTCCCCTTACATGCCCATCAGACCTCAGTACATTTCCCCCTCCCCCTCCTTTACTCGCCTATCAGACATTTCCTACAACTCTGACTCCTCCATCACTTACCTTTACAGCTGGAGTCCACAAACTCTGTAGCGTAGAGGAAGGAGGGAGAGCCCTGCACTCCCTCCTCCTCTAACTGGCTGAGCTATGTGACCTCCCTGCAGTGTGCAGAAGAGATCACATGACGTGGACCTGAGCTGCTACCAAAGCAGAGCAATAATAAGATTAGGAACAGCCAGCTGGGGACCAATCTGCCTCTGCCATCACCTGGAGCATCTGCAGATGGGAGCCACATTAACAATTTCAAAGAGCCACACGTGTCTCCACAGCCACAGGTTGGCCAACGCTGCTGTAGAATAAGGAAAAAGATAGTAATAAAAAAAAGCAGCTAACTAGTTTCTTTACCTATAACCCTGCTGTATTACTCCTGTTGCAATAGGCAGCTCAAAATTTTACTTTTTTAAAAGTTTCTTAGTGTTTTGGGGTCTTTTTTTCATTATATTGGTGCAGGGCCGGATTGAGATCTGTGGTGGCCCCTGGACAACAAACGTATGCAGGCCTCTATCAATAAAAGTTGAATATATATATATATATATATATATATATATATATATACACAGAATCTGTATTAGATGAACAGCCGCCGGTTCAAATACCGTCAGTGAAAACCTTTACGCTGAAGATCCCGACTAGGGCTGGAAAGTAGCCTAACCCTCCCCTCTTTCTCTTGCGATGAGTGGGGGGAGAGATGTCACTGTTAAGCAACAGGTAGTGAATCCTGAGGCTGCTGCCTGTTGCTGAATGGGATCCTACAACTCAGTGCATTGTGGGAGATCAGACAGGAAGTGTCTGATCTTATCTGAGGAGCGATGCTGCCGACTTACGCTGACAATCACAACTAAAAGTAAGTAAGGAGGGGGCATGGAGAGGGGCAAAGGGAGAGACACTGAGGGGGCAAAGGAAGAGACACAGAGGGGGCAAAGGGAGAGACACGGAGGGGGTAAAGGGAGAGACACGGAGGAGGCAAAGGGAGAGACACGGAGGAGGGCAATGGGAGAGAGATGGAGGGGGCAATAGGTAAGAATGGCAAAGTTTTTATCTTTCTTTTTTAAATCCTTTTTACATTATTTTGACCCAACTACTTAAAAAACTGGACTGCTCTGTAATTATTTTGGCTTAGGGATGCCTTGAAAATGTTATGGAGACCCTAAGGGTGCCGCGAACTGAGAAAGTTTGGGAACCACTGGTTTTGGTTATAGTTTGTTTCTTGGTACATTACTGTCTACTGACGTACAGTATTAGTGGAGGCTTATTAGATAGATCAATAGGTGTTAAGAATATG
This sequence comes from Taudactylus pleione, assembly GCA_031769625.1. NCBI lineage: Eukaryota > Metazoa > Chordata > Amphibia > Anura > Myobatrachidae > Taudactylus > Taudactylus pleione. Next base: position 2,992,478 of record JAUIMM010000132.1, on the reverse strand, counting down.
CTGTTAGATTGTTTTATATGTTAAAAATATCAAAGGAAAACAGTTTCTGGATTATTGTTAGACTGTTCAACAGTTATTTAGTGGCAAAATTTTACTTTTATTTGGGGTTTTCAGTCATTTTAATATACAGTATTTATTTATCTTGTTAGATTATTTCAGTTTTAGAGCACTGTTTTGTGGGGGTGATGAGCATTGTAGTCATCAGAAAACCATAATTACGTCCCTCATTGACCAAACAGACAAGAAACCTGATTCACTACGGATCGCAACTGCGATTACAATAGCGATTACGCACGTAGTCTCACTGCGATAGTACTGTATGCTAGTCCACTGCGATCGCTATGCCTTGCAGCACTACATAAGGACGCCCACTTTACCTTACACACATCCATAATGTTAAGCAACACTGCGAAACCATCGATAACATCGAGTAACATCGCAGCCTTACACACACTTGCAAAAGGTCTGACTTTACCCAGGAATTAATAACCTCATCGCACGCTGTGTGTACGGCATCGCAGTGGATAATTTATGCACGTCCCTTTAACAGCGTTTGAACGCACTGGCACGCCTGCGTGTCGCCGACCACCCCCATCACCACCACCCACAAAAGGCACTTCCTGTCAATCACTCTGTGATGGGTCTGCATATGCAGATGCCGGTTTGCGCACACGCACTGCGATGCATGTGCAGTACGCAACAATCTGGCGATTGCGTGCGTAATCGCAGTTGCGATCAGTAGTGAATCCGGCCCAATGTCCTTGAGAGCTCTGGGTCAGATACAGTCGGCAGTTCTCGTGTCTCTTACAGAATGCCCTAAAAAGATTACTATATTTACTAAGAGTTATATCTATAGCGCACACATATTCCACAGCAGGCTAGGACTGGGGCCGCCGGGGATTTGTAGCCACGCCCTCTATCGCGGCAGGTTGTAGCCTACAGCGCCATTTGTTTGTAGAAGGCTGTAACTGACCCAGCCGGCAGCTACACGCAGGGGCCCGGAGCACACTGCAGTCAGACTCAGCAGCACTGCGGTGCACTACTGGGTAATACATCCCAGTAGTCTCTGCAGAGGGGTCAGAGGAGCATGTGCTCAGCTCTGATTGGATGAGCCCATCACAGGCTCCTCTGACTAATGGAGATCAGCAGCGGCGCAGCCTCATGGGTGTGACTCATTGTGAGGCTGTGACTGCTGCTCTGCCGGCTGCCTGAGGTTGCTGCGGCTTCTGATGCGTACACTGTGTGGGCATTACAGTGTGGCAGAATGTGGGTGGCACTACAGGGGGCATAATGTGTAGCCACTACATGACAGTGATGTGCGGTCAGGTGAGACAAAGCCTTTCCTGTCATACTTAGGTATACTCTAAAGTTTTGACTATAAAAATAAGAAATATTTATAAATAATTAATATATATATGAGTTTTATAGGGGCCTATTCATCATACCTAAACTTTCTCTGGAGGTAATTAGGTTTAGAACTGGCATGGAGTTCTACCTAATTACCGGAGGAATTCATCATTCCTCCTCTCCATAACTCTCTATTCCAAAAAGCTGTCATTTTTGCGATGACAGCTTTTTTGAGGAGATAGATAGTTACCCCTATCTACACTAACTTACCGCAGCTGGAATCAGTGCTGGGCATGCGCTGTTACATTCGTTAACCTAGCGAATGCGCAGCATGCAGTAATTTTGTGTGCCCCCCCCTCCCCCTCCGCTCACCTCCCCCCCCGTCACAGACTTAGCTGCTCGCGCAGCAGCCTCCGGCTCCGTCTGCTATGCTGTCATGTGGTCTCCCCAGCAGAACTCAGTAGTTTAGAAAAAAAAAAATTTTTCTAAACTTTATTGTGTTCTGCTGGGGAGACCACATGACAGCATAGCAGACGGAGCCGGAGGAGAGTCCAGAGCGATGGAGGAAGACGCCAGGGGACATACCCAGCAGAAAGCAGGTATGTGTCACCTACTATTTGCCACCTCACAGTGGCGTATGGTAACCCCATCAAGTTCCGTAAATACATAATTTTCGGAATTTGATGAATAGCCTAATTTCCATTAACGCAGGGGGACTTAGCAAGGAGATATTAGTGATATCTCCTGTGTGAAGTATCTTCATGAATACTAAAATAACGTTAATTAAGGCAGAGCCGGCCCTAGGTAATTTGGTGCCCTAGGCAAAATTTTGACTGATGCCCCCTTGCAGATAATCCCACCAGCAATCTAAGTGTTTAAATGCGGATGTAGTTATATTGCTGGCGGATGGGATGCCAGCTGTCCATATACTGATGCAAGAACCCCTAACGTCCATACCTGGCTAAGTATGTTAAGTTTCCCCAGAATGGGGGGGTTAGATTTAAGAGCTCCCGGGGGGTAGATTAGGGATAGGCACCCCCCAGAGTGTATTAGGGTAAGGCTACGGGGAGGGGTGGGGTTAGGCACCACTGGGGGGAGGTAATAGGCATATTTATCAAACGATAAATGCCCGGTCTTTACACATTATGCCGCACATTAATGCCCTTTACACATTATGCCACACAGCAATGCCAAGCCTTCACACATGCCACACATTAATGCCCGGTCTTTACACATTATGCCACAGAGCAATGCCCAGCCTTTACACATTATGACACAGAGCAATGCCCAGCCTTTACACATTATGCCATGCAGTAATACCCCTTACAAATGATGCTGCACATTAATGCCCTTTACACATGATGCCGCACATTAATGCCCTTTAGTCTCCCTATGCAGTGCCCCAGTAGTAGCCCCCCTCTGCAGTGCCCCCAGTGGTAGCCCCCCTCTGCAGTGCCTCCAGTGGTAGTCCCCCCTCTGCAGTGCCCCCAGTCGTAGTCCCCCTTCTGCAGTGCCCCCAGTGATAGCCCCCCCTCTGCAGTGCCCTCAGTAGTAGTTCCCCTCTGCAGTGCCCCCAGGAGTCCCCCATAGCTGCCCCGCAAATAGGAGTGACCTGGGCATTAGGCCCAGATAACTAAAGGGCAAATTGGTGGGTCCAGGTTACACACCTATTTGGGGGGGGGGCAGAGTCCTTCAATTGGGCCTAATGCCCCCTATGTAGCCCGGGCCTTGTGCCTGCCTATATACCTACAGGCCTATTGCCTGAATTCATGCCACGGGCCTAGTGCCCGACAACCCTGGTGGTCTAGGGAGGGGTAAATAACGGTGGCTCACTGCCGCCTACACGCACGGTGGAAGAGGCTGCGGGGGGGAGCTTCGATAGCTCTTTCTACTTCAGGGTCCATAGGGGTCCACAGGGTGACCTTGGGGTATAGCTGGATCCTGGATCCTCGGGCACCACGGAGTTAAAGCTTTTAGCTGCTCCCAGGATGCACTTGGGTCCAACCTCCCCTATACCCCGCCCCCGAGCCACAGGCACCTCAGTTTAAGATGGTGCCCGGCCGGAGTCGGGTCACCCTAAAGCTTTTTATTTAACTAGGTTAAATTTATTTTTACATTAGTTCTTTTTTCCAGAGCGGCAGCGCTGGGCTGTCTGTAAGACGCCCACGTTGCCGCTCCTTCTCCCTGCTGGCGCCGCGACGCCAGCACTGAACTGGGGATCGCGGCGGGGGAAGCCAGAGTCTGTACTAGCCGGACTCTGGCTTCCCCCGGGACTGCTGCCGGAAGACGCCGGGGACATCAGGTAAGCCGCGCACCGCTGATTAGCGGCGGTGCGCGGGTAATGCCTTTTATATGCAGTCCCATGCCCCCGGTCTAGGGGACAGACCGGGGGCGCTAGCGGTGGCGGCGGGCCCCCCCTCCATCGGAGGCATACCCCGCCAGACCACTAGACCACCAGGGTAATTAAGCGGCAAGCGGGATGCCGCAACCTTGGGGGTTAAATATGCTAGCCAGGGGAGGAAGCCTTCCCTGTCTAGCGGCTCCTCCCCTCAGCTCAGCGCGCCTTTCAGCTCGGAGTCTGGCGTCGCTGAGCTGCAGCTACTCGGGCCACTCCTCCTCTGAGGTCTCCAGCGGCCATTTTCTTACTGGCAGCGTGGATACTCTCAGGGAGCACGCGGACCGGCCCCCCTGTGTACATCTCCCCAGACAAGGACAGTGTACACAGCACTATAGCCCTCCCAGACACTGAATCTGGGAGGTTGATTGTAGTGGAAAGGTGCAGTGAGTATATCTTCCTGCATGGTATGTGACTTTTGCTAGTGCTGCCTGTCTGTGTCTTTTTTCTACTTACTGTCAGCCTGTACCTATCCCTTTCCTTCTCCTACAAGCCCTACAGGTGTGCGGGGGAAGGGTGTTTCTACTGACCTCACCTATATAGATCACGTATTTGTGAGGTCCGTCACATACAGTTGTGTGCTACACTGTGCCATATTGTGGGCTGTTGTTCAGCACACTGGTGAGTGCGCACGTTTTCTTCCTAAGTCATGTCTGAGGAGGAGATTGAGCACTCCGGGGCTCCGGCATTGTTCTCCTGCAGGCGCTGTTCTGCAGGAGTGGATAGGGAGGATTTGTCACAGGACGGCCTGTGCGGACGGTGCCAGGCGGTCCCTGGTATGTCTAAACCTCCCATGTCGCAGGAGCCACCATGGGCGATGTTTTCCCAGGTGCTGGTGTCCATCGCGGACCGTCTGTCGGTCCCGACTGCCGCCCCTACTAGGGCGTTGCCCCAGCCTGCCATCCCCCATTCCCCGGGTGTCCCACAATTATTGCAGACTCCCCCGGGGTCTCAGCCTGTTGGTCCCTATGCGGGGTTGCCAATGTATATTCAGTCCACCCCTGTGGCACAGCCGGCTGTGGTGCCGTTTCAGGCTCCTGTGACAGCTCCTCCACCCTGGGTGGATGCGCTTTCCCACACTGTCCAAGATTTGGCGGCAGCATCTTCGGCTTTTCAGTCGATGTTGCGCAGTGACGTGCGCTCCGGGGAGTCTAAACGCTCAGTCATGGCACAGGCTGCGCATCTTTCGGATTCTAAGGGGTCCTCGGATGATGGTGAGGTGCAGGATGACTCAGCCTCAGATGCCTCAGTCCAGGAGGTAGACACTAAGTCTTCCATCAATGTGCGGGCTCTGGTTAAGGCGGTGCAGGCTATTCTTCTGATTGAGGATGAGGCACCCGCTCCCAAGTCAAGGTATCCTAGTTTTAAAAAAGCTAAGGTTTCTTCTACAGCGTTCCCCTTGTCTGATCAGTTGACTGATCACATGGCGGTGGCCTGGCAGACACCCAGTAAGCGTTTCCTGCCACAGAAACGCTTGGCGTCCAATTATCCATTCCCGGAAGCACATTGTAAGAAATGGGAAACTCCGCCTGCAGTCGATTACCATGTAACACGCCTCATCAGGAGTGCTACTTTGCCATTGCCGTCTATATCCTCGCTGAAGGATCCTACGGACAGGAAGGTGGAGACTTGTCTAAAGTCTATTTATTCTCTCTCAGGGGCTGTAGCCCGGCCGTCCATGGCCATCTCCTGGGTGGCCAAGGCCATTGAGGGGTGGGCCAACGCCTTGGAGGACACGTTTACGGATGAATCTCCGGACGTCCAGAGGGCGTTGTTAGGACAGATGAGAGATGCCGCCTCCTACATTGGAGAAGCATCTTTGGATGCTAGCCTGTTGACCTCTAGGGTTTCGGCGGCAGCAGTGTCTGCTCGTAGATCCTTGTGGTTGCGGTCTTGGAGAGCAGACGCGGATTCAAAGAAAGGCTTGGAGGCCTTACCTTTTAATGGGGAATTACTATTTGGTCCGGACCTGGACAAAATAGTAGCTACCCTGGCAAAATCCAAGTCAGCCTTCCTCCCTTCAGCTACTACACCTGCTAAGGTCCGGAGCTCGGCGTTTCGTTCCTTTCGGGTTCAGGGCAAGGCAAAGGGTCAGTCCTTCCCGAGGCAGTCCGCACCCAAGACCGCCTCAAAGCCAAAGAAGCAAGCCTGGAGTGCTAGGCGCCCTTCTTCCAAGCCAGAAGATAAGCCTTCTGCGTGATGGGACGGGCCTCCCTCTGGGGGACCCCAGAGTGGGAGGCCGACTTCTTCAATTCGCCCAGTGCTGGCACAATACCACCACGGATGCCTGGGTGCGAGAAGTGGTCTCCCAGGGGTACGCCCTGTCTTTTCGGCACAGGCCGCCTTGCCAGTTTTTTTGCACAAGTCCTTCTCAGGACAAAACCAAGGCCTTGCAGGTTCAGGAAGCCATAGAGGCCTTGCTGACGGCGGGGGTTATTATACCCGTACCACAGTCTCAACGTGGGATGGGGTATTACTCTACGCTGTTTCTGGTGCAGAAACCCAATGGCTCTCATCGCCCCATCCTCAATTTGAAGTCCCTGAACAGGTTTCTCAGGGTTCCCAAATTCAGGATGGAAACTTTGCGTTCCATCATACTGGCGATGGAACCGGGGGATTATATGGTCTCCCTGGATATCCAGGACGCCTACCACCATGTGCCTATAGCAACATCGCACCAACGGTTTCTGCGGTTTGCTATTCTCCACAACCACTACCAATTCAGGGCTCTACCCTTTGGTCTCTCCACGGCACCAAGGGTATTTACCAAGGTGATGGCGGTCATGGCTGCTCACCTTCGGAGCCAGGGGATAAGGTTGCTACCGTATCTAGACGACCTCCTCTTGCTGGCAAGCTCCCCGGAGGTACTGATCCAGCATCTCCACCTGACGGTCGCTTGTCTACAGGCGCACGGCTGGTTGATCAACTGGAAGAAATCCTCCCTCATCCCATCACAACGGATGGTTCATTTGGGGGCCCTGCTGGACTCTCGTCAGCAACGGATTTTTCTGACTCCAGAGAAGGTCTCCTCCTTACAGCTGCGGATTCACAGTTGTCTGAGCAGTGGCAGAGTGTCGGTGCACTCAGCGATGAGAGTTTTGGGGTCCATGGTGTCGGCATTCGACATGGTGGAGTTTGCCCAGTTCCATTCCAGGCCCCTGCAGGGGCTGATTCTTTCAGAATGGAACGGATTGCCACACAGGATCCGCTCTCAGATGCTGGTGTTGTCCTCGGAGGTGCGTCTGTCCCTAGCCTGGTGGCTGCAGACAGCGCATCTCCTGGAGGGGCGCCCCTTTTGGATCCCGGAATGGGTTCTGCTCACGACAGATGCCAGTCTCCGGGGTTGGGGGGCGGTGACAGGCTCCTTGTCACTTCAGGGTCGTTGGTCGGCGGAGGAAGCGATTCTTCCCATCAACATCCTGGAACTGCGGGCAGTATACAGAGCCCTGCAGTCGTCCGGCACCGCTCTTCACGGAAGGGCCGTTCAGGTGCAGTCAGACAACGCCACCACGGTGGCGTACATCAATCACCAGGGAGGGACTCGCAGTCGAGCTGCGATGTCGGAGGTGTCCCGCGTCCTGGCTTGGGCGGAGCGCTATCTTCCAGCTCTCTCGGCAGTTTTCATCCCAGGAGTCCTCAATTGGGAGGCAGACTTCCTCAGCCGTTACGATGTGCATCCCGGGGAATGGTCGCTTCATCCAGAGGTATTCCAACTACTCGTGGACAAGTGGGGGCTGCCAGAGCTGGACCTGATGGCGTCCCGTCACAATCACAAGCTGCCTGTGTACGGGTCAAGGACAAGGGACGCAGGCGCAAGTCTGATAGACGCGCTGTCGGTGAAATGGCTGTTTCAACTGGCTTACTTGTTCCCTCCGATATCTCTGCTGCCTCGGGTCCTGCGCAAGTTCAAACAGGACGGAGGCACACTGATCCTGGTGGCCCCAGCGTGGCCCAGAAGGCCGTGGTACTCCGATCTGCGGAGCCTGTCCATCGACGCTCCGTACCTCCTACCTCAACGGCGGGACCTGTTGTCTCAGGGGCCCTGTCTTCACCCGGATCTGGGTCGACTATCTTTGACGGCGTGGCTCTTGAGACAGCCGTCCTGAGGTCTCGGGGCTTTTCTAGCTCCGTTATTACCACCATGCTGAGGGCGCGCAAGCCTGCTTCCGCGAGGATCTATCACAGAGTGTGGCACACTTACTTTCAGTGGTGCGAGGCCAGAAACTATGATCCCCAGGTGTTCCGGGTTTCGCGTATTCTGGCTTTCCTTCAGTCGGGTTTGGACTTAGGATTACGTCTTTCTTCACTGAAGGTACACGTGTCTGCTCTGTCGGTGTGGTTCCAGCGCAGGATCGCTGCTATGCCGGACGTACACACCTTTTTCCAGGGTGTTTTGAGAATACAGCCTCCCTTTGTGCCAACTGTGGCCCCGTGGGATTTGGCGGTGGTTCTTAGGGCCTTACAGGGTCCTCCTTTTGAGCCCTTGGAGTCAGTGGAGCTCAAGTGGCTAACTTTTAAAACTGTTTTCCTCTTGGCAATTGCTTCTGCCAGGAGGGTTTCAGATTTGGGGGCGCTTTCTTGTCGTCCCCCTTTTCTGATTTTTCATCAGGACAGAGCGGTGCTTCGCACTCGTCCTGATTTCCTGCCTAAGGTGGTTTCCAGGTTCCACATTAATCAGGAAATTGTTGTACCAGCCTTTCAGTCACCTGATCTTTCGGCTGGGGAGACTTCCTTAGACGTTGTAAGGGCACTCCAGGTTTATGTGGACCGGACTAGTTCTGTGAGGAAGTCGGATTCTTTGTTTATCCTCTTTGGTTTTCACAAGAGGGGTTGGCCTGCCAACAAACAGACTCTAGCCCGTTGGCTTCGTTCTGTTATTATTGAGGCTTATATGCAGGAGGGTTTACCTGTTCCAGCCTCTGTTAAGGCTCATTCCACTCGGTCCGTGGGCCCTTCTTGGGCTGCTAGCCGTGGCGCCTCTGCTGTTCAGCTCTGTAAGGCGGCCACCTGGTCTTCCATTCAGACCTTTTTGAGGTTCTATGCGTTTGACACCTTTGCCTCTCAGGATGCATCCTTTGGGCGCCGGGTTCTCCTATCAGCACAGGAGCGTCCCCGCCCTTAGTTGGACTGCTTTGGGACATCCCCAAGGTCACCCTGTGGACCCCTATGGACCCTGAAGTAGAAAACAAGAGATATGGTAAGAACTTACCTTTGTTATCTCTGTTTCTACGAAGTCCATAGGGTCCACAGGGCACCCGCCCTGACGCACCTGGCTTCATATGGGCTCTGTGACTGGTCACCGGTTTTCCGTCTCCCATTTCTGTGAGTATGGTTCTTGTGTGTTCCAGTCTTCCTTCTCTCTGTTTCGTCTCCTCCTCCGGCCTGGGCTGCTTACCAACTGAGGTGCCTGTGGCTCGGGGGCGGGGTATAGGGGAGGTTGGACCCAAGTGCATCCTGGGAGCAGCTAAAAGCTTTAACTCCGTGGTGCCCGAGGATCCAGGATCCAGCTATACCCCAAGATCACCCTGTGGACCCTATGGACTTCGTAGAAACAGAGATAACAAAGGTAAGTTCTTACCATATCTCTTGTTTTTGCTTTCCTCCCCCGCAGTCCTCTTCGGTCCTCAGCTTTAGTCTTCTGCCGCTGGCCCGTCCAGGCCAGCGGCGCCTCCTCTTCCTTTTTGATCGCGCCGTCTTCTTGCCTCTTGCGCGGCCACCGGAACTGTTGCCGCGCCGCTCTTCACTTATCTTCGGGAGGTCTTCACTCCTCCCCTCCGCCGACGGGTTGAACTTTCCCGCTCAGCAGCATCTATTCAAGACGCCGCGAGTGGGCGGGGCTTTGACGCGACCCGCCGCGGTGGCTTACCCGGTGCTGGGAACAAACACTGTCCCAGCGCCGGGCACGGACGCTGTGCCGATGCTGGGATCAGACACTTGATCCCAGCACGGCTTTCCACAGCAGCAGCCAATGAGATGCTATCTGACTCTCATTGGCTGCTCTAACAGACAGCGTTGTGTCTGTTACTGCAGGGGGACGCGCTGTGCTGCAGCCAGCTGTCAAGGATTGGCCACAGCACAGCGCGTGCTCGGGGACCCGGTAACTGGTAAAATACGCGCTACAGCGCATATTTGCGAACACTGGAGAGGGCATCGGCAGAGCCCTGGAATGTCCCTAGGCATTCCAGTCGCCCCTAGGCATTTGCTTAGAATGCTTATGCCTAGGGCCGGCTCTGAATTAAGGAAAATGTCCTTAAAAACGTTATTTTAGTGTTGATGAATAGGCCCCATAGTATTCTATTTTTAGCATATAAACGGGTTATAAATTATACCAGTATTTTTTTACCATTATAGTTGGCCACACCCCTTTGTGCGCATCTATTATTGCGTTCCCGTGTGGGGCCATTCATGCTCCAGTCCACCACTGTTCCGCAGCAGAGAATATTTAGTAATTCACATCAGTCCCTGTCCCAGTGGAGCTTACAGTCTATATTCCCTACCACATGGGCACATACACAATTAAGTAATTTAATTGGATTTAAATGGTGTGTGATGAACATTTCGGCAATCAAATACTTAGATATACTTGTTGGATAAAAGCCAAATTTGGGGACCTGTCGCCAAACCTACGGATTAAAAAATAATTTTATGCTCATGCAGCCATTGCTCCCGGGTTAATGTCTGATAGTTTCAATGAACTGCTCCAAAAATAGCTTCCTCCGAAATGTAAAACAAAACTGAATATATTATAGTGTGAATCTTCTCTGGTTTTCGATGTTGCTGGAATAAAATCCACTAAAAAAAAAAAGGACCATGGAAGAGGAAAAATAATAATAATTCTTTCAAAAATATTATAATACTGGTCAAAATAGCCAGCATACAAAAATCTCTCGGAGTCCAGTATGATTTGAGTATCGAGATGATCTAATAGTATATAGTACGTCCTGGTATATTTATGTTTTACGGGTGTTGTAATGTTTTGTAACATTTGTGAAATTTTAATATTATTATTATTTATTGTGCCAAATACCAAATTTATACCTGGGAGAACCATTGGATCAAAATTATCATTATACCTCAAGACAGAAACTTTGCGTATCTATTGTGACAGGGTCAGCATGATTCCACATGAATTAAAGGTGGGATATCCAGATCTCCCAGGTTTGGCAGAGCAAAGGCATTAGAATTGTGTAAATGTCCAGTTCAGGTGTTTCCTCAATCAGTGCCTGGAAAGGCAGCTGATTACAGACACCTGTGTGAGGCTGTTTTAAGAACTGCAGAGACACTGGGGAAACTGAGCCTGACGGTGAAATAGTCGCCCAGCTTATAGGCCCTGGGGGTGACTAGTGTTAGGGCTCCTGGACCTGTGAGTCCACTGAAGAAATATTGCTGTATTGGTAGACTTTGTATGCCTACTCTCCCGGTTTGGCCGGGAGCCTCCCGAAAACCGGGTGCCGCTCCCGGCCCCCCGGAAAAGTAGGCAGTTCTCCCGACTTCTCCAGTCCCCCCGCAATGTAGCGCTAAACCCCCGCTGCGGAGGGGCTGATGACGCGATTCGCGTCATCATAACCCCGCCCCCTGCCTCGCAATGCCAGAAATATCGGCATTGTGTAGCGGGGGCGGGGCCTAAATGACGCAATTGTGTGGCTCCGCCCCCAAACACCGCCCCTAAACACTGGTAATGTGTCCGGCCACACCCCTCTATTCCAGCCCCGCCCCCCTGCTAAACCGACCTGGCTGCTTCATCCCGGAAGAAAGAAGCCAGGATGCAGGCAAGTATGGCTGGTGGTGAGCAATAAAAGCTACTGATGGATTTTATCTGGTGTATGTGATTCTTGTCACACTATTTTCAAGATGGAGTCAATGTGAAGGAGGAATGAGGTACGGGCCTCATGTTAGGGTACTTCCATGCTCCTCAAAGGAGGGATGGTGTCGGAAAATCAGCAAAGGAATAATTTCCCTCTGAAAGCTAAAATACAATCCTATAATTCTCGGTCAAGCCCTATGTTCAAGCAGTGAGGAAAGTGCAGGGCCAGCGATACCACTAGGTGGACTGGGACCATCATAATTATCACTTTGGCACTCCACACTGAGCATCTGCTGGTAAAAATATGAAGGCTCAACATCCGGTTGTTTCTTACCTGTGAAGGTGCCGACTACTGCTCCTCCATGTTAGTAATGGGCTGGGAGAGTGGCGCTTGACTATGATGTCACAACCAGCCCTGGGAGAGCGCACACTTGCGGTATCTTAGAGTGCGCACAATGCAATATCTGTTTTGGTACCTATGTCTCACTATACAGTAAGACAAAACCCTTTGGGTGTCTACCTTTCTAGATGGAGTCAATTTGGTGGTTTTCAGAATAGGGGGTGTGATTGGGCTGGGTCTTATGAATTTGGCACGCGGGTGTAGATGGGGGGGATGAGCTTGTTTTATCCCATTTTTCTTAAATAAAATGCCGCCAGCGCTGGATTACATGGGAGATGGGGCGTAACTAGACCATTGAGGGCCCCATAGCAAAATTTAGAAAGGACCCGCCAGCACTCCACCAAAGTGACAGCAGGGGGGGTGGCAGGACCAAGCGGTTGGGGGACGGCCAGAAAAGCAGAGGGGGCGGGGCCAGACAAAGTGGAGGGCAGGACGGGAAAGCCAGAGACAAATGAGGTGTCATTTACATACAGTAATTAAGAAAAACCTGTATACAAGCACACACTAACCTTGAGACCATTGGCTGCACAGGGTCCATCGCTGTCTGCTGATCCAGTACCTTATTGTTCTGATGAACTTAAGCCGGGTACACACATAACGATATGATCCATGAGCGATATTGTTAAGTGTTTTCCCTACTCCCGGGCAAACGTCACATTGTGCATACATACTGAACGCTACGAACAATATAGTCCATATTGTTCAATATATCGTCAATTTATCAACTAGCGTGTATGAGCCTGCAGGTCTGCTCCCACCGTACTCGCTGCTGCAGGGGTGGGCAGTAAGCGGCCCTCCAGCTGTTGTTGAACTACAAATCCCAGCATGCATTGCAACATTTTTAGCATGGCAAAATAGTAAAACTGTGGCAGGGCATGCTGGGATGTGTAGTTTTACCACATCTGGGGGGCCGCTTATTGCCCATCCCTATTCTACTGGCACACCAGATCACCAGCCGCTGAAGGTTTCACCATGCAGGACTCTCAGGGCCTTATTTATCAACGAGTTTTATCAGTCACGAGTGCGTATGATAAATGGTGCTCCAGCCAATCAGCTCCCAACTGTCATTTTTCTAACAGATGACAGTTGGGAGCTGATTGGCTGGAGCACCATTATCATACGCAACGAGTTTTGGCACTCGTTTTGGATGATCAAACTTGTTGATAAATAAGGCTCTGTGTCTCGCTGGGTTGGGTATGAAATACCGGCAGTCGGGATTCCGGCGGACCTGAGAGAGGGGAGCTCGGTACACACATCCCAGCGCCGCCACCCCTTAATCCAAATATGCTGCGGTGCTACCCGCTCAGGCCTCCATGCCTTCTCCCACAGATGTCTTAGCCAGGCAGGCAGCTCCAAAGCAGCAGTTTGTGCTGCATGATTGGGCCCTGGAGGCAGCTTGGGCCCCTTAGCAGCTGCACCCTAGGGTAGTTATGTCTATGAGCTGTTCAGAAGGGTACAGCTCTTGGAATAAGCTGTAACAAATCATAAAATGAGTGAAGTAGGCGTGACGGCATATAAAGCTTCAGGCTGGACAGGTTATGTGTAAAATGTAATTACTTTGGTTCTTATTTTAGCATACCTCCCAACATGACCCTCTCCAGGAGGGACACAACGCTCTGGTCCTGGACTTCCCTGGTAAGAGCCGGGGCTGCAGCACAGTTCAAAATTCAAATAGGGGAGTCACACCAACTGTCATTTCACACACTGCCAAACATCACTGGCTGGGACTCACTGGCAGTTGGTGTGACTCCCCTATTTGAATTTTGGACTGTACTGCAGCCCCACCCCTGGAGCCTCCACCAATCATACATTACCAGGGAAGCCCAGGACCAGAGCATTGTGTCCCTCCTGGAGAGGGTCATGTTGGAGGTATGTTTTAGGATTGTGGCATGGTGCCAGATTGCCCAGCCTATAGCTGTGTCTGTGTAGGCGGAGATTTGGTGGATCTAATAGATTATAGTGGGTGATGATATGTATAATTCATAACATTCAAACCACCTGCATAATATTGTGTAGGTCCCCCTCGTGCCGCTAAAACAGCTCTGACCCAGGAGGGAAGGAAGGGAGGAAAGGAAAGAAGGAAGGAAGTATACGCATATTTGCCTACTTTATAGGTGGCTAGTGATGAGGGCGGAGCTGGACAAATTCTGTCTTAATGCCCCGCTCCCTTGCAGCAAAATGTTGCGAATCGCGTGTATATAAATGGGGCTAGGTCCAAAATGATGCAAAATTGCATCACTAAGTCCCGCCCCCTCTCTTCATGGTCACTGGTATTAGTCTCCTCATGGAGTACCCACTCTTCTGGGAGCCTGGGTGACTAAAAAATAGGGGCCCCTGTTTAACAAAAAGCATTACCCTTTTAGTGCTCGCTATAGGGGTTATGCCACCCTTTCTGGATTTAACAAACAGCGGTAATCTAAGATTACTGCTGTTTGTGAAGCATCGCTATCGCCATGGTGAGAGCGATGTGGGCCCCATTGCCGGTAATAGAGACCCGGCGGTGCCTTTCCGGCTTCAGCGAAGCCTTCCAGGCACTGCCGGGTCCACCTGTCATGCACATGCACAGACGGACCATCGCGCATGCGCATTACACCTGTGAGTTAGGCTGCCAGCAGGTGAGCGGAGGACCCCGCCGGCAAGGAGGACTTTGCTGGACCTCGCCGCAGGGGTAAGTATTGGTAAATGCCAGTGAATTTTTCGTTAGTATAACTAATCGAAAAATTCCGCCGGTATTTGTCTTCGTTGTTAAATAGGGGCCAGGGAAACTCCCGCAGGTTGTGGGAGAGTCAGTAATGTGTGCCTATATGCTCCAGGCTGCATCTGGCATCTACCGCCTGTACCTGCGTTACCCTGTGTCTTACACTACCTGCACTAGATAATAAACCTATACCCTGGTTACGCCGTCTGCTGTGTGTAGTAACCTCCATTCATACACCACTGTGTATCCAGCACCACTGTATACTCTGCCAACATGAATGGCTGACATACTCTCTGTAATGTGCTGCCTAATATATCTGTGCTATATCCATGACTGATAATATAATAATTTTACTCAGCACTGTACACAGAATATTTAATCTTTCACATCAGTCCTTGTCTCACTGGAGGTAAAGGTCTACGGGGGCCTATTTATTGCATGTAGCTGCAATAAGGAATGATTTTTTGTAGCTGCTAATCAAAAATCTCTTAAGGCAGCACACGTGCACTATAACTTTTTGAAAATTGCCACTGAGTAGGACGGAGGTTGCTGGAGAGGAACCACAGGCACAAAGCAGGTAACACCACCTGAAGATGTCCTACGCTCCTCGGGATGATGGGACCGGGCTCTGCAGCTCTCATTCACCTTTTGCAGGAGAGATCTCTGATATCTCCTGTGTGTGGCTGGGAAAGGAAAATGTATAAATAAATGAAGCTCCCCCTACAGCCGCCGTCCTAACTGCATACAGACGTCATTTACAGGGGATTATAGTATTATCAAGGTTCTGTCATTTCTATCACCAAAATCTTTTTCCAGCTTATTTAAGAAAAAAACACCAGGACAACTGAGCCATGGTCAGTTTCTCGGTGATACTGGCCGGGAGCAGTAACCAGCAACTTGCTGCAGTGCCGGACGGTATCCGGATAGCAGATCGCAAATGTAAATATTGACAATCAATAAGTCGACACCAGATGGTCTACAGGCAATAAGTCGACCTGGTCAAAATGTCGACTGGCAAATGGTCAACAATGCAAAAGGTGTCGACATACTGTATTGAGTGTCTTTCTAGACAATGTTGATCTTTTATATAACACCTTTGCCGGATAGTCGTGGACTCTTTGGTGCAGGCGTGAGCCGGACTTAGGTTTCCTGGTGCAGATAGAATGGAATAGTAAATAGAAAAAATAATATATACAATTTTGTTTAGAAAAATATAATTTATTTGAAACACATTAATGCTTCTCAGGGCTGCCATCAGAAATTGTGGGGCCCGGGACTGACAAAATAGGCAGGGCCCCCCCCATATAGTTCAGAAACTGTGAGCCGGAAGAGGGCGCGGACTGCAGTGAATGGCAGGTACGGCTAGTACCACCTCCAGGCGATCCCGGCCTGTGCGGCCGCAAACCACTCCTTACGGCCCTGTATATCGATATGCAACTGCACATGCATCATATGTGCCTGGTTTGCTGCTGCCGGTTGTATGCAGCGCCCCCTAAAGTAGTGCCCACTAAAGTTTTGCCCCTTGTGTAGTGTCCACTAAAGTATTGCCCCTTATGCAGTGCCCCCTAAAATAGTGCCCATTATGCAGTGCCCCCTAAAGTAATGCCCCTTATGCAGTGCCCCCTAAAGTAATGCCCCTTATGCAGTGCCCACTAAAGTAATGCCCCTTATTCAGTGCCCCCTAAAGTAGTACCCCTTATGCAGTTCCCACTAAAGTAATGCCCCTTATGCAGTACCCCCTAAAATAGTGCCCCTTATGCAGTGCTGACTAAAGCAGTGCCCCTGTGGTTTTGCCCCATAAGCAGACCCCCAGCCCAGTAACTTACCACGCTCCCACTGTCGCACCGTCGCTGCCTCTCTGAGTCGATCGGACGCGCAGGCTTGCTCCTCACATCACTGGGAACGCTGGCCTCTGAAGCGCGAGACCAGCTTTCCTAGTGATTCACTGTGCGGGTGACGTATTGTAGTAGCGGCGATTTGGGGCATAGGACAGGAGGCCCCTTTAGATTGCTTCGGCGGTAGCGGCAGGCGGGTGGTTGAACTTGGCCGGGCCCCCCTTCTCTTTCGGAGTGCCCGGGCCCGGTACAGTAGTCCCCACAGTCCCCCCCTGATGGCGGCCCTGATGCTTCTATTACTACTATTATTATTATCAGTAATCCAAGTGATTTATGATGCAGCTCCATTTATTTTCAGTTTATTTCAGAGAGATCCTTAATTTTAATGCATACATGCCTACCCTCCCGTAATGGTCAGGAGCCTTCTGAAAATTGGGTGGTGCTCCCAGACCCTGCATGGTTAGGCAAGTCCCCCCCAAATGGCGCTCTCCAATGCACAGCCGGTAATATCTGCATTGTGTGGGTGGCGGGGCCATGATGTCGCAATCGCGCCGGCATGCCCCCATCGTCCACTTATGCCAGCGCCACGTCCCCTGCTGCACCCAGTCGGTAAGTATGTTTTAGTGTTAGGCGGCCTCAGCAGCGCCCCCTGGTCCCGGTACCCTGCGCAGCTGCCTAATGGTAGCTCCGCCCCTGATAATATTCTCTTGTGAGTCCTGTGGCCAAACAATTCCTCACACACAGACTGTGTAACAGATTATTATAGTCTGCTCAGTCTTATCACACAAATGTTTATGTAGTTCTTACAATGCTAATAAATGAGCCATGCATTAATACATAGGTTCTATGCATCCTTCTCCTATTACACAGCGACTACACTGTCCTACAGGCACCAGGCAGTCAGTCAGTTAGGGATTTCTCCCTGGCACAGCTAGAGTTAAATGTCTATAAGGTGATTGTGATGCGTCATAATAGCCGGTGACATCGCAGACATTGGGTTAGTGAGGTCTGTACTGTAACCTATCAGTGCTGCACTGACTCTCAGCCAGTGCAGTATTTTTCTCTTATTGCTCACGCAGCAAGACTTTGGAAGACTTTGGAATATGATTTCCTATTTTATTATTTTATTTCTGTGTCTGATGACACCTACGGAGATCTGCGGCAGGCCTATTCCACCAGCACATACTGACGCCGCCATGCAGACTGACGCCGCCATAGATGGTGCTTCCAGTGAACATCATCAGGAGCGCCATCATCTCATGCAGCATGAGGCACGCGGGTTAGTGCAGGAAGCAGTATCAGGGACGATCAAGTGGCTGCTAATAGCGGTTGTCGTCTGTGCAGTGTTTATCTGCTGCTGCTTATGTTGCTCCTATGAATGCCTGCATAGGTACGGGGATAGTATCTCATTTGAGCAGATAGCAGCACTGTAATGAAAACGGCAATTCCATCTGCCAGCTCCGCCTGCGCCAATAACATCTGCCAGCTCCGCCTGCGCCAATAACATCTGCCAGCTCCGCCTGCGCCAATAACATCTGCCAGCTCCACCTGCGGCAATACCACCTGCCAGCTCCACCTGCGGCAATAACATCTGCAAGATTCCACCAGGCATCATGATCTCCTCCTACCCCTTTGATTATCTACCTCCTGCATCCATGTGACCTATACGCCAGACCTTTTCCAGCAGGATGGTTGGGGCAGTCACACTCTACAGTAGTGGATTTACCGCTAGGCAACACAAGCAGTTGCCTAGGGCCCGGCGGGCCGTTTAATGGTGGCAGGCTCAGTGCATTGATAAGGACAGCTGCCGGGTGCTGGCTCCAGCTTGCTGCTCTGTGGAAGTGAATCCCCCGCTGAGACAAGCTAACTGCTGCCTTCAGGCAGGGGGCGTGGTGTGGGAGGAGCCACCAGCACTGATGGGGAGTTGGGGGCGGGTGCAGTGATGCATTGTGCCAATCACCTTTAGCACCGCCCCCAGCACGGAGTGACAGTATGAAGATGACGGCTCCTCCATTCCAGAATCACATCTATGGCCGCACATACAGTAAGTAACCTGTGCTCCTCCCCCTCCCCCCTGTGCTTCCTGTCTCAGCTCCTCTGTCCTTGTCCTGCTCTCTGTACTTCCATTATATGTCTGTCTGTCTCCCCCAGTCTGTCTGTATGTCTCCATGTCCCCTCCCCACATAAGCAGTGTGTATGACTCCATGTCCCCCTCCCCCACATATGTGTATGTCTCCATGTCCCCCTCCCCCCACCAGTAGTGTCTCTCCATGTCCCCCTGCCCCATTTTCATGCCCCCCCCAGTCACAGGTTTGTATGTCTCCATGTCCCGTCCCCCCCAGTCATGGTGTGTATGTCTCCATGTCCCGTCTCCCCCAGTCATGGTGTGCATGGCTCCATGTCTCCCCAGGCCCCAGTGTGTCTCTGTATCATCTTTGTTTTTCCTTCTTCCTTTGCCTGTGTCTTCCATTACTCCTTTTAATATTCTGTCCCCCCACCTAATTCTATCATTTGTCCCCATCACCCATGTTTTCCTGTACCCCCATCACCCATGTTTTCCTGTACCCCCACCACCCACCTTTCAATTGTGCCCCTACCACTGTTCCTCTTACCCTGCTCCTCATCCCATCACTCCCTTTCTATTGTCACTTATCCTCCTTCTCCCCTCACCCTCCTCTTCCTTTTCTCCTGAAGGTGATGGAGTCCTGCTGGGTGACGATCAGAGGTGGCGAGGAGAAACCTGAGCATGCCAGGTCAGCACCATCTTCTGTCTTCTCTATAACGCTGCTGTCACTGGTGAGAACCCTGACGGCAGTAACATACACCAGTAATATGAACAGCACAGGTATTATGGCTGTACTTTTATCTCCACATTACCTGTTCTATCAGCAGATTCTTTAAAAAATGTTTTATTCCTTGAAAATTATTTTTAGTTTATGTAGAATTTACATTTTTTTATTCTTCTTGTAGGGACAGGTGGGGACCCAGACCAGTAATGTGCCTAGGGCCCCATGAAGTGTAAATCTGCCTCTGACACTCTATGATGAATGATGCATCCACAGAAAATTATCAGGACCGGCATCGGGAAGAGCATCAGGACCGGCATCAGGCATCATGATCACCTCGTACCACATTGATTATCTGCCTCCTGCATCCATGGGACCTACACGCCAGACCTTTTCCAGCATGGACGGTTGGGATGGTCACACTCTATGATGGGTGATGCATCCATGGAACATTATCAGGACCGGCATCGGGAAGAGCATCAGGACCGGCATCAGGCATCATTGTACATGTGCTGCATGCACAAATACGGAGAAGAATACCTTACCATGTACTACAACAATGCCACCTGCCGGCTGTAGCCACAATGGGATAATACATTATATATTATATTATACAGTAATATAGTACAACTTGCTGAATGTGGAAGAATAAAATGTGTTATTATAACCTAGAGGTAATGATGTGATTTGTGCTGTTAGTCATTACTGAGCTCTGTCACATGGCTCTGGGACACACTCACTGTTACATGGAAATGACCAAACTGAGTTATGCTGGGGGACCTGCATGCAGGCATTGGTAGGGGCTGTGGCTTTATAATTACATCCGACTAAGGCGCATATTTATTTTAGATCCGATAATAGTAATTTCTTATCGCGGCTATTCGTGGTAATAAGAAATGATATACCGCCACAATGTGTTATTATACACATGCAGCCACAGGGGCTGTGTTGTGTTAAGAGTGAAGTGGTCACATCAGCGGTCACATCAGTGGTCACATCACTCCTCTTTCGGGACTTCTGTGCATACGTGGCCTACTGACCCCACAAGTGCGGTGGCCTTTGCTGGGGAGGGTTGCAGATGATACGTCTCCTGGTAAGTTTGGCGAAATTTATTTATTTGCATATGTTGTCAAAAAGCATTGTCAGTTTGGGGATGGGTACGGGATGCCGCTACTTACAGTACTTTCGGAATTTATGGCGATTGGGATGCCAGCGCCGGGATTCTGACAGGTGTCGGGATTCCGGCACCAGCTTTCTGACCACCGGAATGCCAGCGGTCAGGATATTTACTGCATCCCCTCAATTTGGTCTGGTCATCGTGGGGGTAAAACTGACCATCAGGAATGTGCCCATCTCTCATTCAGCAAAGAACGTGATTATTTTCCCAGCTCCTTTCATTTGAAAATGTTAAAATTATGCCTGTCCCCTCGGATATAATTTCCTTGTTCCACCTATCTATCCCGACTAAGGGCCGTATTCAATTAGAGGCGAAAAGCCGAGATCCGCAAAAAGTATCGCCGATTGCGACTTTTCGACAGTCGGAAACTTATCTCTATTCAATTCCACCCACTTTTCGCGTACGCGGAAAGTCAATGCAATAGCGAAAAAGATTCACCTCTGAATAGTAGGAGAAAAGAAGCGCAAAATTTTTATTTTGGGGTGCAAATGTGGGGAGACCACTCAGAACCCTTGAAACAGCCCCCCAAAAGGACAACTGCATCAAAAAAATGCCAGGAAAAAAATTAAGAGCACCCCAAAAAAGTACTTACATTTTGCGGGCAAGAAAGCACAAAGTGGGGGACTAATTCAAATAGTAGCTAAATAAGGTTCTGGGGGTGCTCTAAGAAGGGGCCAAGTGTTTTGGGAATTTCACTTTTTTAAAACTTCACTTTACAGACATTAAAGATGCTTGCACCCATTTTCATGTACCCCAAATTTGGCAGAAATACTTATTTTCTCCAAAAAATACTGCTTTATGCCATTCTTCAGCACTTGTGCAAAGACGCTAATTAGAGGCAATTGTACCAACTTAAGTACCCCAACAGTTTCATTAGGACTAATCGGGCACTACTACATTCATCCCCAATGTTACTGCATCTTTTTGGGGGGTTCAGGCTGATTTCCCCGATTCTAACACCACTTTCCATCTGTTCTGACTTCTCGTGTCGCCGTTTACGCGTCTTTTGGAATTGAATACGGCAAATAGCGTGGGCGCGCACGATAAGTTTCCGCGGTCAAAAGACGCGATGTAGGCTAAGAGTCTGGCAGACGGAACTTTATCACGGGTGCGAAACTAATTGAATATGTCCCTAAGTGGGCACTCAAGTGAAATAATATGTGCAAGACGCCACAAAAAATATATTGTTCTAAAGGCCCACATTTTTCCTAGCTTTAGGGGTCAATCCAATTAGATAGTAAGTGCATCTATATGCCGCCCTTAGGGTACCTCTGGACTTGAAGATTTTCGTTTGCACCCCCTCAGGGCTGCATTCAAAAGTCCGCAAATCAGGGGTGATAACGGGGACGCGAGTGGGGGTGAGTTGTGGTGCCGGTGCTTCTATGGCGTTTCAACGGCAGCGCCCCCCCTACGCGGCTAACTGGATTGAGCCCTAAATGTCTTGTATACATATTTCCAAGACACAACCACAGATGGCTTAGACAAGTCCTAAGGAACAGAGCCAGGGGCCCATTGCGTGGGCAGCTGTTACTGACGACCATCCATGATGTTGCTACTGACACCCTGCCTATAAAATCTCCACAGTGATCAGCCTTTCGGGAAGCTGTTGACAGCTCTAAGTCCCCTTGGGTGATTAGCCAATTCCAATTAATGAATAGTTAAAAGGTAGACTTTTAAGTGTTCCACGCATGTATCATTGGCAATGTTAATTTAAGCTGCTAAGTGATTCTGTCAAGCTGGGGGTGAATCTGATTTACTCCACGTTTCACTATTTAAATTATAATAAATCTAATTATGAGAAATCCACATTTGTTCCGTATCCCAGGGAAGGGATGACTCTGCAAAACCTAATGATTGCTTCTTATATGGTAAGAAACGTAATCATGTAAAGGAATTTGTGGTGTTTCTGAGTTCATGATGGAATTCTTATAGAACATTCAGTTTTCCAGTGCAAAAAAATATAATTTAAAAATAAGCATAAACATATAGGGATCTATGTACTAAGCCTTGGAGAGAAATAAAGTACCAGCCAATCAGCTCCTGTCATTTTACAGTCTGTGTTTCTCTCTCCTTTTTACATCTCTCAAAGGCTTAGCACATCTACCCCGTACACTGCAGACTCAGTGTAACCCTGGACCTGACTGTCCACAACTGCCTCAAGCAGCTCTCGTAACGCCGAACCACCAGCATGCAATGCTTTCATATATATAGTATGTGACTCTCTCCTCAGGCAGGTTATGACATTTGAATCCTCCTCTCCGGGAGAAGCCCAGAAAGGAGATGCCGCTGACCACTTAGGGGGCGGGGCAGGCGGTTTACATAATTAGGCTCCGCCTCCACAGGGCCGTGAGGAGGGAACGGGACCGAAAAAACTCAATTTGTCATTTTATCCCCGTCCCCTCCCTACGGACCCACAATTCCAGACCATTATCTTCCCATCCAACTCACTTCATTAGGAAGTTTGTGGGATGCAGGAGATCTGCCCATTATTTCGTGGGTGCAGGGGACTACCACACATAGTGGGAGAGTAGGTAAGTATGGTGTGTACAGTATATCTCCTCAGGCAGGTATAAAATGCAGAGATGGGCGTAACATGATGTCGCCATTAGCATCATTAAGCGTGCTGGGCACTGGCATGTGGGCGGGCAGGGAGTCCCGATGGCGGGCAAGAGCGGGCAGGGTGATGGCGGGCAAGAGCGGATGGGCGCCGTCAGATTAGACAGCGTCGGCAGGGTGATTGCGGCCACACCCTCCGGCTGCAATACCCCGGGCGACCCTAGAACCGCCACTGCGCCCGACTCACAATCAAGCCCATAATGTCTCCACACACCTTGAATGCAGGCAAGCGTCCTTGCGGGACAATTGCTTGATCTCTGAGGAGTCCGGTAAGTCCCCAGGGTCATAAATACCGGATGACCAGAATGTCACTCTGCTGGGGCGCCAGCCTTAGCTATTGGTTTGAGTCCCATGGCTCTGGGCTTGAATGTGGCGCCTCCATTATGTTGCAGTCCAGAAGTGCAGCTTAGGAATTCATGACATGGCGACTCAGCTGCATAGACCATTTAATTTCCACCAAGGGAGTCTCCTGTACATATCATATGCAAAATTACTTAAATGCATACAAATATTGACACATATACACGAGTATACATTATAATGAAGATATAGACTAACAGCAACATCTATAGACCTTTGGCTAATCCCCCCCCCCCCCCTACACACACACACACACACTACCCCCGACCGCTACTGTAAGGTGAGGATTTTAGACATTTGTCTGAAAGGTTGTTGTCAGCATTTTGGGCAGCCGATGAAGCAATTAAAGTGCTTATCTGACATCCTCTCTGTTTTACTCATAGGAATGAATTATTTAGGTTTGGAGTGTTTACACGCGGTGCTTTAAACACGAAGTGAAAACCGCCAGCCAGACACCCCCAAGGCATGGCAGACATTGAAAACGAACCATTAGTTACACTTACCTGGTAATCTGCATTTAATTACTTCTCCTAAGTGTTCGCATGGGCTTTTAACCCCTTGCTGATAAGCCACTTTTCTGAGGAACTGCCTGAGAAGTGGGAACAGGAATAAGAGGAAAAGTAAAGGGGCCTATCTATTAGCAGATAAATTTGAACGATGAACGATTTATCGTTCAGTCGTTCAATTTATCTGCTAATGGGTAGGCTGTGAACGATGAAAATGCGCACTCCCGCGGCCGACAAATTTTGTCTTTTGTCTCTCCAACATGTTGGTCAATTATCGCTTATCGCTGCCAGATATTAGAAATATCTGTCGCGGTGAACGACGAACGATATCTTTAATGAAAATGAATAGAAACATTTAAAAAAATCCACTCCCTGAATGATGTCATGCAATATCGTTAGTCGTTTGCAAAAATCTGTCGTGTACATGACGGATATCTGTCACCGCAGCCCCAGGAATTTTCAAGGGATAATCTTTTGTCTTTCATCGTAGAGAAAGATCTGCTAATGGATAGGCCCCTTTAGAGTGGAGAGAAAAGGAGTTTGCTGGTGAAAAGATGGAGTATAGGCCCTCATTCAGAGCCGCTCGTAAGCGGCCGCTCGTTCATTCTGACCGATGTTCGCACATCTGCGCATGCGTACGGATTTTAATACGCATGCGCGAACCAGTCAGTGCGTCCGAAAATCGTTTGTTCGCTATAAAGCGAATGCCTGCTACTTTGAGTGACAGAAGGAGGCGTATGTGGGTGGAAACGGGAAGGTGTTTGAAAACGGGGAGTGGAGATCAGAACGCAGGCGTGCTTAAAGGTCAAAACGGGCGTTTTAAGGGAGTGCATAATTAATTCAGCAGCGTCATTGACCACGTCACTTGGTTTTTTTTAACTCAGAACTGCTCGCAAAATAGCGGTTGAAAAAACCAACCTCAAGAATAGCGAGCAGTTCATACCCTGATCAATGTACTCGATTAATCTATTAAATAGCGGACATGACGTATGGTGCGAGTGGCCAGGGGGCGTATTTTTCAAAATTACAAACGCAAGTTTTGCTCGCTCGTTCAGACTTAGAGGCGTGAACAGACCGCAAAGTGCAAACGGTTCATTTGAATAGCCACCCCTTTTTAGAAAACGAACGACCGCAAATAGCGAGTGGCTCTGAATGAGGGCCATAGTTTCCTCTTCCATCGTCTATAGTCATCCCGTGACAACATATGTACAGCAGGCCATGTTATATGGAATATTCTTACCCGGATACGGATGCTATGGGGCCTGGCAATGCCAGGTCTCAGAGGAGTAGACTGGAGCATATGCTACTATTCCAGGTATACGGGTGCTTTGTGCAGCCATGTTTATTAGCTAAGACAACTCTAATGCTGGCCATACACCTGCGCGGCCAGCATCAGATAAGATTCATCTCACGACTCCCTGGCAGTCCCGGCGGCATATTTGTTGTTTTTTTTTGCACACGATCTGTCGTACGATCGATCATGTGCCTCACGCGCTCATCAGGAAAAAGTTATTGAAATGACATGAATGGACGCACGATGCATCACATGCGCAAAATATACGGTACGATCTGCACATGATACGGTGGACCATATGGGCTGCACATCTGATCATACGATCCGTTTTACGAGCTGCGGGAGCGCGCATCGGATCGTATCCTACTAAAAAAATACACGATTTCCACACGATGCATCGTACGACTCGTCGAAAATCGGGTAATCGGCCCGAAATCGTGCAGGTGTATGGCCAGCATAAGCTTATTTGCTAGGCACTAAGCTAAAACTCACAAATACTGATTATTCAGATGAATGCCACCTGCAGTGTTCGCAGTGGAAGGTAGTGTTTCTGTCTCAAGAATGTAGCACGTGAGTATCTGCTAATTTGCAGGGCTCCATAGGCCAATGAAAATTGGCGAGCAAAACACCTTACAGCCTGGGTCTCACTGTGATCTTGAGCCTCTTATGGGCTGATAATTGCCTCGTTATGCCCCTGACATTTATCAAGTAGGGTTCTAGTTATTGATAGTTACACCCCTGATGAATAGTGTTTTAAAACTAACAATGGAATACTTACCTTATTCTCACATAATTACATTTTATAATTATATTATTATAATATAATATAATTACATTTAAATAAGGAATATGCGGCCAAACATCCCAAAACGATCATTTTCTGAGTTCTGGCCGCATTCCCCATATGTACCAAGCTCTGGAATGGAATACTTTCTGGAGCTTGGACCTGGTGGGCAACGCCATATATAGATGGCGTTGCCCAATTGAAGTCTATGGGCTTCCCTTTGTATTGTGCCCTTGGAGGGATCCAATCGGATCCCTCCCTGTGTCCCTGCGGTGTGCACGTCATACAACGCATGCACAGAAGGACTACCGAGGGGCTTCTGGGTCATAAAACCGGAAGTTCCCTCTTCGTAAAGGACAGCTCTTCCTTTGTGAGTTTAATCGCAATTTTAGATACATACTGGTGTTATCAGTGGCGTAAATTCATCCCAGATGCCCGGAGGCAAGTTATAATTTGGTGTCCCACCCCGTCACAGCCGCTGACACTGTAATGTAGCAATTCACATGCGGACAGACTATAGATAGACGAAGGCAGCAGCTGATGGTCTGACATGGAGCTCTCACTAGTGTATGGTGGCTTCTCAGGTGCCGGGAAAGGGAGCCATGTATTGGGCGGCCGTGACTGTATACTCCGAGTACATAGTTACAGCCCTAAGTGGCGTGAATATACTGTGGACAGAGCTGGAGCCCGGCGGCAAGCGCCTCCATTGTCTCCCATAGTTCTGCCCCTGGGTGTTATTAATGCCAGTATGTAGCCAATAAGTGGCAGGATGTGCCACATCCAAAATGCAATGCTTAGTACATCCCGCCCTGTATCTATTACCTTGACAATGTGGCAGGCTTGCCTACCCTCCCGATTTGGCCGGGAGCCGCTCCCGGCCCCCCCGGAAAGGCAGTCAAGCCTCCCGGAATCCCCCAGCCCTCCCAACCTGCCCCCAGAATAAACTAGAAACCCCCGCAGCAGGGGGGCCAGTGACGCGATTCGCGCTGAATCGCATCATCGTGGCCCCCGCCCCCTGCTTCACAATGCCGAAAATAAAGGCATTGTGAAGAGGGGGCGGGACCACGATGACGCGATCGTGCGGCCCCGCCCCCAATGTGATGTCAGTGACCGGCCACGCCCCCCGCTGTTAGACGACAATTAGCTCCCTCCCAAAAGGAGGGAGCTGATTGTTGGCAAGTATGCAATGTGGGCAGTCTTCTCTTTAGTAGTACTGGTCAGAATTGCAGATGTGAGAGTTTTCACCGGCAACAAGGCTTTTTTTTTCACTTTGCAATATATCAAAGGGTTAATGCTTGCGATAATACTGATATTGCCAGCACGGCACTGCCTTTGTATGGGAAAACCTATTTATCAAGCATCATGGCAGTAATTTAATTGTGCCTCCTTGGTAACATTTGGTTATAGTATTGCCATCTCAGCTAGGCGGTAAGTTCATTTTTAATGCTCCGGGCCAGTATCTTTGGGACAGGTAAATATACGTGAACATTCTTTTGTTGAATTGTGGTAAAAAGTGATTTCATATCATTGCAATAATGAGCAAAAAAAAAGAAAAATCAGACTTACTGATAAATGTCATATAAACAGAAAAGTATTTGCAATTGTGCACACCCTCCGGGTTGTCAAGACTCCAAGGTGACCTGGGAGTCTTGACACACTTGAGGGTGCGCACAATTGCAAGTACTTTTCTCTTTATATGACCACTAGGGGTGTGTGACCACCTCATTGCATTTGGTGCTGCATTATGGAATTGAAGCGCAAGTTTCTCAGCATTCTCTATTTTTTTTTATTGATAAATGTGTCCTGTAGTGTCCAAAATATACTGATATTACAGTTTTTACAGACTGATTCGTTTTACTGTATGTTAGTAATGGAGTCTCTGTTGTGATGGAGATGTCATCACGGGATTGGTCAGAGCTTGTTTACCTAGGTCTAGGAATATTTTGATCCTTTAAATATTCACTACAGTCAATGTTTATGGAACGGACATTGACGTAACTTTATGATGATTGCGTTTTAGTCATTCATAGTTATTAACGTAATGCATTTTTTTGTTAAATGTATATTTCCACTTGCACTTAACACTAAGGGCTAAAGTGAGAGTTTTTAGAAATGGAGATGTTGCCCATAGCAACCAATCAGATTCTAGCTATTATCTTCTAAAAGCTGCTAGTTAAATATATTAAGTAGAATCTGATAGGTTGCTATGGGCAACCACTAAGCAATTAATAAACCAAAAACTCACTCTTTAGCAAATGAGGCTATATTTTCAATTTATTTTATTTATTTATTTTAGGCAGAGAATAAATCCAACTGTTCTATTGTGTTTTGTAATCTGCTTGCATCCGATTCACCTACTGTAGAACAAATTATTATGTTAGACCCGCCAGTAGCCCCTTTTGCAAGTAGCTGCAGTTCCTTTAGTCGATACTTTGAAGCCAGAATGCATAACATTTTCTGTACATTACAGATCTGAAAACAATAATAACAAAAATACCTCTCTGCATTTTACTTTTTTTTATATATTTTATCTGAAACCGATAGTTAAGGATTAGCATAAATCCCCAGGCTACTGAATTTATATTGAGTTGAAATTAAGGTTAGGGAAAAATGTTACCTGCCAGTTACATTTTAAGTGGATGTATCGTGTTATCTTAGATATATTATCAGCGATGTATACAGAAGTTAGATCTGGTTACCTTTAGATCTGATAAAGATATTTCCATATCTGAAAAACATATTTATTGGACATTAAAACGCAAACATTCTCAACTAGTCCGGGGTCTGCTTCATGTAATTTATTATTTATATTTTATTGTACCTTGGTTGACAGAAAATACAGTTTAAAGGCAAAAAAAGATAGATGCAGCATTATCCTTAAGCTGTGCACTATGGGATAATTGATGTGTTAAAATATTTTAATACTTAATTATTCTTATTTCAAAATGTAAGCATACTGTAATGTACGGATGGCCAAGCCCCTGGGACTGTGATACAGAGTATTTGGAAATCAGATGATCAATGATACCCTGATGCTGAAGTAATTAATTTATATTCTGTAGTCCAACCATAATGTCAGCCACTAAACTATGTTTATTTGTACAACTATAGCCAGAAAAAAAACAACTTTTCATATATAGTGTAAATTGTGCAAAATGGATCCTTCTTAAATATAATGTGGGCCTCATTCAGAGGCGGTCGTAGGATGCAGGCGGTCGCTCAGAAACAGGGCAGCCGCTTGCATCCTGAGCGGCCGCCTCCATGTCGGTCGTTAGGCTGTGGGTTAACACCCACAGCTCTAACGACCGCTAAGGGAGATGGTCGCGATGGTCAAGACCATCGCGACCATCAGGGCTTACGACGAGACCCTAGGGTTGGGTCTCGTCAACCTTAAGCCCCAGGGAGCTTCCTGCTGTGTTTCAGCAGGAAGCTCCCCACTGACATCACTGATGATGTCAGTGCGGCCGCCCACAAAATGGTAGGTGTTCGCAAAGGAACGCCTCCATTTTGGAAACCACCCCCCCGGCCCGCCTACCAAACGGGGGCAGCTGTCGATCAACATCGACAGCCGCCCCTTTGGTAACGAGCTCTGGAGCGACAGAGTTTCTCTGTCACTCCGGGGCTTGCGCACGCGCAGTGCGGCCGCTGTGCGTGCGCAGGCCAAACCATCGAGTCGGTTACGAGCGCATCGGCGCTCGCAACCGACTCTGAATGAGGTCCTGTGTGTGTAATCACATCGGGTGTCTGTACTGTGTCTGCATAATTTAGAGCAGGGGTGGGCAATAAGTGTCCCTTCAGCTGCATATCCCAGCATATCCTGCCACAGTTTTATCATACCCTGATAGTATGCTGGGATGTGTAGTCCCACAGCAGCTGGAGGGCCAATTATTGCACACCCCTGGTTTAGAGGCATCTCCCTATAAAAGGTGACGCTGCCTTCTGTCAGTGGCAGGTGTGTGACATTGAAGGAATATTTTACGGAAAATGAGGAGTGTAGAGGGCAGCCCAGCACTTCCAAGGTGCCGGACAAGCCCCCAATGTGATGCGTAGTATAAGCACACTGCCTTCTCTTGCACCCCCACTCTTTATTGTCAAACCATAAACATGTGCTTTTCCCTCCCTCACTTATACTACCATCTCCTCCCCACTGCCCACAATGATACCAAACATTTGGGTCCAATAGCCAGCGCTACTTCTGTAGGTATTATAATTGCAGATGCAGCAATGGCTATATAGTTTGTTTCCCTGGTTCTGCAATGTAATGTACTATAAAGCTCTTGCATTGTTTTTGTAGTGTACCTTGTAGGCTCGGCAAGGGGCAGCGCGGCTGTCGCTGGAGGGCACTGCTATGCGCCCACCCAAAAAAGTGGCGTTGTCACTAGAGACGGTAGCGAGACACTGTGGCCCGCGGGTGGGAATGGCTGTTTCATTGGGGCACCGCCATAAGGGCAGGGAGCATTTCAGTGTCTTGAAACCAGGCAGGGGGCGCGGCGCCCTGCTGAAACAGCCTAGCAGGAACACGATCTTGTTTTCTTAGCACTGTTTCTGCTTATGTCCTTTGTAATGCACTGTGGACCGCTTGTGACGCCATATAAACGATAATAATAAAAATTATATATACAAATCCCATGGGATTTATGATGCAGTGATATTAAATCCAATGGTTTTGCAGGCAATATTATTTCTGTTTTTTTAAGTCCTGCGGGCAAAACCGCCTGTTAGTAAATTTAGCCCTAAAACGCTTTCATTTTAACAGGTGGCATTTTTTTTTCCCTAGTGAATTATTAGTCTTTGTGCTCACGAGAATGTAATGGCTGCATCCAGTGTAAGTCAGTAATGGGTGCACAGAAAACGTGATTTTGCCTTCTTTTAGCTGAATTTGTAATCAGGTGGCGCCTGGCCGTGCTTCCCTTATTCATCTGCCTGTGGTGCTGATTTTCCGCACATTCTGTCTCTCATACACTTCGGTTTAGACTAGAGTCAACTACCACCCTCCCATTTAATTACAGATTTCTGAATTCTTCAGAAATGGATACAGCGCCAATAGTAACATCAACCTATTGTGTTTTCATTACACCCACTGAGTGACTTAATTAGATGGGGAAGGGAGGTTTAATTCAACAAACAACTTCTATGTGTTGTCAGGTAAAACCATGTAATTTATACAGAGCCGCGTGTATCTCTAGTTTTCCTTTCCTGCTGTTATCCTGTCCATATTTACATGCCTCTACACGCATCTCTTGGGTATTACTAAATTTTTCAATTATTCTTTTCTGTCCTATATTTTTGTGGCGTATAGGGAGCAGCAGCTCACACTAGAATCATCTGCTTACCAAGCAAGTGATGTTAATATATGTATAAACATCTGTGATTATTATTTGTATAAATAGGGAGTTCTGATGTCACTGGATAATTTGTCATTGGGGAAAATGTTTTTTTTTTTTTTTTAGAAGGTATAATGCATCCCTACAGTCAAGTATTAGCGATATTGGAAGTCACTATGGTTTTTCGTGACCTGTAACATAAAAAATATTAATTTAAATGTACAATCAACAAGCAGAATAGAGAGACCCGCTGGCAACTGGGGTTTGTTGCCACTTCTCACCGTAAAAACACATGGAACGCCAACAGACATTTTGGATTCCTGGCGATGTCCGTCGAGTGGTTCTGGAGCAGTTTCGGAATGCACTGCTTGACCGATTATATTTACTTCTTCGACTATTTCCTCTATGGTGTACACAAGATGTACGCTGGCACATTGGCAAGAATTTAATTTGTCTCTAAAAAAACAGCACCATATCAGTTCTTTCAAAATTCAGTTATCCTACTCAAAAGAGTTCGAGAGTGGGTGAATTTAAATAACCATAGAATTGGTTTCCTATATCATAGATTTACTAAAACACATTGATCGTTCAAATCAAGTTCAGCCATACTTACCCACTCTCCCAGAATGTCAGGTGGCTGTCCCAGATTCCAGGAAGAGTAAGCCAGTCCCCTGATCCCGCTTGCTGACTGTTTGACACATTTCAATTTGAATCACGCCATTGTGAGAATGTCTCTGCTGTACAATGTCAGGAATTGCGGCTTTGAATAGCAGGGGGTAGTGCCAAAATTAGCAGCTGCACCACATCTATATAATAAGTGAAAAAGTTTGTGTGTGTCTGTCTGTCCATCCGTCCGTCTGTTTTTCCTTCATACACGGCCAAAGTTTTGTACCGAGCTCCACCAAATTTGGCATGGTGGTGTAGTTTGATCAGGATTAGGTTTTTGCCTAGGTTTAAACGGTATACGTTTATGATGCCGGCGGTCACAATGCCGACCGCCGGCATCTAGACTACAGGATCCCGGCAAGGGTTAACTAACCTATGCCGGGAGACCAGCGCCCGGCATCCCAATCGAAGGGATGACGGGCGCCGAGCGCGAACAGCCATGGGGTGGGAGGGTTAGGTTTAGGGTTCCCGGGGGAAACTTAGGGTTAGGCACCCCGGGAGGTTAGGGTTAGGCTAGGGGGAGGGAGAGTTAGGGTTAGGCACCCCCGGGGGAAGGTTAGGGTTAGGCACCCCCCGGGGGACTTAGGTTTGGGCGGCGGGGAAAGGGGGGGTTAGGTTTAGGCACAGTGGCCAGCGGTGTTTCATACCGAATGCTGTTTAAACTTTGTCAGGTCCACACAAACAATCCCATAAAACCGGGACACTCTTATTTTACACAGGTTCTGGGGATGAGGGGCTAGCTTCATACACACACTGTCACAGTCTCATCTCTTCCTAAGTGCTGTGTTATATTACTTTTTCAACAGCCGCATACATAAAATACGGAGTTAAATAGCAAACACAGAGGGCCTGTGTTTGCATGATAAAATTTGCATTACTAGCATTTCACTGACTGTCTTATCTTAACAGCAGCTGCCCCGGGAACCTTAGCAGAGTGCCTGGCAGGCTCATGTGCAGCACAGCACTCGATACATTCAGACTTTGGCAGTCAGCCTAATCAATCCACAATCTTTGATCCTGGCAAAGCTTAGCATACAGAGATTACAGATAGCAGGGGAGATTGATCGCAGCCATGCAGTGCCACTGTGGGCAGGCCCCTTCTGTCCGGGAACAAGACTCCAATCCCAGTATTCCTCCCCTGATGGAATCCCTGCTAGACATGGTCTTCAATATTGATCTGCAGAATGATTTCAGTGGGTGATACAGCTGTGGTCGCAGTGACAGGGATAATGCAGATCTTGATTATCTGGAATCTGCTCATGCCCCTTACCCGTATGTGCAGTATAGGTCTGCGATCCCGCATGCAGTCCGGCAGCTGACTGTCAGTGACTGACAATCTGCTGCCATTTCTGGGGGCAGGGGGCGGCGACGGCCTCCGTTTCCGAAAAAAGGAGGCATTTTGCCGCCGTTGGGGGAGAGTAGAGAGGACAGAATCTTAGCTGACTGAGATTTCCTGGCCTCGTTTACTCATATGCGGCGGCCGGCTTGCGTGACCCAATGGTCACTCATCCGGCCAAAGGGGTCGCAGATTAACCAATGACGCATTCTTGGATACACTGTGACACCTCCTGCTGCATTACCATATCAAAGCTATCACAGCTGCTAACTTGTTAGCAGCTGCGATAGCATATCCGTCCACAGCTGGATCACCCCTTCTGTTCTGCAGTGATTTCTGAAACTCAAGTTATTTTGGAAGCTATATTGATGTATAAGTCAGTCTGCTCCTCATATACCCTATTTCAAATGGTATGAAAATACGCTGCCTGCACTGTCATTTACCCCTAATGTGCATAGTTATCCAGGTTATAGGCGAGGACAATGTAAAAAATTTAAGGCTGCAGGTGTATTTTAGGGTCCAGTCTTCAACCTGGGCAACGCCGATCATCCCAGCTAGTAAGTAATAAAACCTAATTTGACTTTTCACAGTTCTTTGACTAATCCACTACGTCTAAATCATACAATAGATATAGCAGTTATATCACCCTTAGAAAGCCAGAGGACTAATATAATTACCGCTATACTCATACTTATACTATACTGAGGGGGGTATTCAATTAGGCTGCGCAAAGTCGAAATCGGCGATAAATTATAGTCGATTACGTCATTTTCGCATGTTTCATTTATCCCCGTATTCAATTTCAAAGACTTTTCGCCGTGTTGAAAACTCTTTGATAAAAAACGGGGATAAGTTTTCACCATGTTTTACATGGCGAAAAAAAGTGCAGAATTGGGGTTTAGTGGTGCAGGCTTAAAAAAAATAGCTTGCACCCCTGGGAATGTCATTGTAAAAAAAACTATATCAAAAAAATGTACAAAAAAAATCAGGACACCCCAAAAAAATTTACTTTATTGGGGTGAAAAAAAAAAAAAGGAAAAATCACTTCTAAAATAGACAAATAAAATCCTCAGGGGTTCCCTTGTAGGCAGCAGGTGTTTTCTTCATTGTGCAGAGAACTGGCAGGTGCATTTTTGCTGAATTTTTAAATATAACTTTAGGGACTTAAAAATATGCTTACCCCCATTTTCATGTACCCCAAATTTGAGAGGAATATTTATTTTAGCAAAAAAAATCTAAGTACTATTCTACACCCCTTCTTCATAGCCGCAAATATGCACCTGCCGCGTCTATTACAAGCCCCAACTTCCATCAGCATGCAAAAATGGGGGTACCCATAGTGATCCCCCATGTCTGGACATCTTTAGGGGGGTCCCAGGCACATTTCCTGAAATTTCTCATTTTTTCCATAGATGGTGCAAAAAGTAAATTAAAAAAATCGGGGATCATTTTTCATTTGCCTTTAGCAGGTGAAAAAAAGTGCAGAATTGGGGTCTAGGGGTGCAGGCTTTAAAAAAATTGCCTGCACCCTTGGGAATGCCCCATTAAAATGAAATGTGGAAGAAGAAAAAAATCGGGACACCCCAAAAAAATTATTTAAAATTTTTGTGTGAAAAAAAGAATAGGGGAACAGTGTTTAAATATAGCGAAATAGGTTCAGGGTATTCTGTAAGTATGCTGCAGGTGTTTTCTAGAATAGGCTATTAGCGGCAGGTGTTTTTTTGCAAAATTTTATAAAAATTACTTTAGGGACTTAAAAATTTGCTAGTACCCATTTTCATGTACCCCAAATTTGAAGAGGACTACTTTTAAAAACTAAGAAAAAAAGCTAAGTGCTCTTCTGCATAACATCTTCAATGTCGGGGAAAAAAACACCTGCAGCGGCTATTTAAAAACCCGACTTTCTTTGCAGGCAAAAACGGGGGTACCCATAGTAATCCCCCAGGTCTGGTCATCTTTAGAGGGGTCCTACAATTATTTCACAAAAATTCCCATATTTTTTCGCCGATCAAAGTTTCGCCTGTTCCCGACTTCGCCTACTTTGGAATTGAATAAGGGGAAAAGTGGGCCTGCTCGCGATACTTTTCCGCCCGGAAAACAGGCAGGCGAAAAGTCCAGACTTTTCACCTCAAATTGAATACGGACCTAAGTGGGCAGCACAGATGGTGTAATGGTTAACATTACTACCTCACAGCACTGAGGTCATGGGTTTGATTCCCACCATGGCCCTAACTGTGTGGAGTTTGTATATTCTCCCTGTGATTGCGTGGGTTTCCTCCGGGTACTCCGGTTTCCTCCCACACTCCAAAAAATATGCTGGTAGGTTAATTGGCTCCCAACAAAAATGTAACCCTAGTGTGTATGTGTGTGAGCATGTGATCGGGAATATAGATTGTAAGCTCCACTGGGGCAGGGACTGATGTGAATGAAAAAACATTCTCTGTAAAGCGCTGCGGAATATGTGTGCGCTATATAAATAACTGGTAATTAAGAAATACTAAGATTTAAAGCATATCTAAAGTCAAAGTGGTCTAATTTTGTAGATAATATTGAGCACTGGGACAATCCTAGCTTAATGTGGGAGACATCTAAAGTTGTATTACGGGGACATATCATTAGCTATATGGCCAAACGCAAATGAGACATGTCGGCGAATAGGAACTCCCTGACCGCAACAGTGCATCAATCATTTAATGTATATACCACAGATCCCTACCCAGATAACTTAAGCCAATATAAACAAGCTCGACAATTTCTGGACACAAATATTGTAAATGGGGGAATAAAGCAGACCGCTTCCTAGCTAATATGGCTAAATCGAGGAAACCTAGAAATCACATCAAAGCAATACTCAACCCCACAACCAAATCCCTTGTTACTGACTCACAGAATATCCTTTCTTTATTGAATGAGTATTATTCTACCCTTTACTCCACACAAGCCATTGATATGGAACAACAGAAATTGCTGTTAGATGAGGCGTGCCTTCCTGTGCTCCACCATGATCATAGGGAGACTTTAGATGCTGATATCACTGAACAAGAACTCAGAGATACCATAAAGGCATTGTCAACAAAAAAAGCTCCTGGACCGGATGGTTACTCCGTAGAGTACTATAAAATTCTATAGGAGGATATCTCCCCGTTGTTATTGGACCTGTATAGACATATCCACCGTAACTCTCACTCTCTTCCGTTCTTTAATAATTCACACACCATTCTTATACCTAAACTAGAGAAAGATCCTCTTTTACTGGGTTCATACCGTCCTATTGCTTTGTTGAATGTGGACCTAAAAATTTTAACGAAAATAATGGCCACATGCCTACAAAACCTATTACCGTCATTGTTGACGGACCACCAATTAGGGTTTGTGCCCTATAGACACTCCAGTAAATTGCCTAATGCTCAAAACATGCTTCTCAGTCTTGATACTCACAAGGCGTTTGATAATTGGCCACATTTCTCGAAGACAATTTGCCCCTGATTTCATTAGTTTTTTCTATAACTCACCCACTACCTCATTATTAGTAAATGGAATATGTGGCTCGTCAATAAAACTAGATTGAGGTACGCGTCAGGGCTGCCCACTTTCACCCCTATTATTCAATCTTGCAATAGAGCCTCTCCTTCGTATCCTTCAGCAGTGGCCAGAATTTCATGGGGTTGAGATAGGCACACATAGCGTCAAACTTACAGTTTACGTAGATGGTATTCTTTTATACATTGCTGATCCTCAATTTACTTTGACTAGAATTATACATAAGATTGGACAGTTTGGCGACATTTTAGGGCTTAAAATTAATTAAGATTAATCCACAACGATGTTACTACATCCCACTCTGCACATCCCTCCGTGGGGTTCCTCATTTTAATTTTCCTGGGCCTCCTCACATCTAGATTATCTGGTCATTCAAAAACCAAAAATCCCTGCTCTTTTATATGAAAAAAATGTCACTCGCATAATTCAAAATATTACAGATGAGCTTCGGAGTTGGCAACACTTGACTCTCTCATATTTGGGGAGAGCGACTCTAATAAAAATGATGACGTTCCCTCGCCTTTTTTATGTATTACAGGCACTACCTATTTTACTCACATCAAACGACTTTCAACTTATTAACAAATTATTTAGGTCTTTTATATGGCAGAATGGTAGAGCCCGGATAAGTTTAAGAAAGTTATATCAACCTAAGGCAAATGGGGGGATAAATTTCCCGAATGTCCTTGATTATAACCACTCGTCACTACAGAGGATATTAACGGATTGGTTGCTTGACAGAGATGTTTATGCCAATACATCAATAGACTCACAATTTCTCCCCACTATGGCTTTAAAGTATTTCTTACATATACATGACCAGGAAGTGCCAAAAGAAATCTGAGATAATCCTCTGCTCATGACAACTAGAGGTTTGTGGCACATTTTGCGTCACAGAGTACGACTCAATGCGCACAAATCAATACATCTCCCATTGTTGCGCAATTTAGATTTTCAAGACGGACAGGCGACATACCCCTTTACAATATGGAGGGTCGGAGGTGTGCATACTATAGGCATTTTATTGGAATTTAACGAGAAAAGACCCCTAACGTTCCTAGAGGCAACAGAAAAATTTGAGACTTTAAGGGCTTATGCCCTGGCATATTTCCAGGCAAAACATTATATATATTGCATCGATAGTGCGTGCATTCTCACCCACCGATTGGGATAACCCATTAGATAGATTATTAGGTGGACAGATTCACAACAAAAAGGCCATATCTATATATTATACATTTCTTGGCGAAGAATTGGATCATACATTGGTCAGCCAGGGTATGCGCCAGTGGTTGACTCAATTCCCAACCCTCTCGATGGAGGATTTAATACGAGGATTATCGAAATCATGTGCACTATTGAGTGCTAGCACCTACAATGAGCTCTTTTTGAAAATTTACCACAGAACCTATTTATCTCCCACCAGAAGATACAAAATGGCTCTGTCAGACACTCATACGTGTTCTAGATGTGATACAATAGAGGCAGACTTATATCATTGCATATGGCAGTGTCCAGTAGTTCAGGGCTTTTGGAGAAAAGTCAAACAAGATGCTGAATTATACCTGGTAAACTACATACTCTTCACACCGGAATGGGTGGTATTAAGTATCTTTCCAAAAGGGCAGAGACTTACCCAAGACAGTAGAAAACTATTAATAGCTATAAGTGCTGCAGCTAACAAAACTATCTTACAGGAATGGATTAGCCCAACTCCCATAACTTTCACATTATACAAAGAAAAACTGAGATTTATTTTTAGAATGGATTGGGTAGAGACCATGGGCCTGATTCAGAGCCGGACGCTATTTGCGCTGCTCCTCAAGAAAATAGGGGTGGCTATTCAAATGAACCGTTCGCTGTTTGCAGTCTGTTCACGCCTCTTGGTCTGAACGAGCGTACAAAACTTGCGGTCGTTTTTTGGGAAACTACGCCCCCTGGCCGCTCGCATCCTACGTCATGTCCGCTATTTATTAGATTAATCGAGTACATCGACCAGCGTATGAACTGCTCGCTATTCTTGTGGTTGGTTTTTGCTACCACAATCTTGCGAGCAGTTCTGGCTATAAAATAACCCAGTGACGTGGTCAATGACGCTGCTGTTTTAAATATGCACACCCATAAAACGCCCGTTTTGACCTTTAAGCACGCCTGCGATCGGATCTCCACTCCCCGTTTTCAAGCACCTTCCCCTGTTACCACCCACATACGCCTCATTCTGTCACTCAAATTATCAGGCACTCGCTATTTTGCGAGCACATGAATTTCGGCCGCACTGAGTGGTTCGCGCATGCGTATTACGATCCGTACGCATGCGCAGTTGGGCAAACATCGCTCGGAGCGAACGAGCAGCCACTTGCGTCCGGCTCTGAATCAGGGCCTATGTTCAATAGAGAAAAAAGGCCTCTTCTTTTTTTGAGACCTGGGAGAGTTATATCCCCACCTTGTCAGTCACAATGCAAACGCAAATTTATAACTGTATGCGTAGGACACAATGTTATGAGACACGGATATTGATGGGAGACTCGCCAATTCAATTACCAGAAAGGTAATTAGTTTGGTAGGTGGGCAGATGCCAGACGGAACTTCATTTCATCATATGTTTTTACTCTTTTTATTTTTTACAATATCATGAGCTAAATAAGTATTAGCATATGTTATTTGATTGACAGAAATTATTGTTAAACTATTTCCAGCTATTTAGTAAAAAGTAATCACAAGATTTAATATATGGAAATACTTAAGCTGCATACACACACAACGATTTTTTGAATGATTATCGTTAAACGATATCATTTAACGATAATCGTTTGAAAAACTCGTTCACTTTCTGAATCAAACGATGAACGATAATCGTTCATGCGTGTTCACGTTTGTAGTTTGTAGTTCAGTCAGACTTGTCAACTCAACGATTTTCATTAAGGGAATGTGCAAAAATCGTTTGTAGTTCAATAAAATTGTTTATTACACTTTATAAAATCGTTCATAAAATCGTTGGTAACAAAATCGCTGCGTGTGTATGCAGCTTTAGTATTGAATTTAAGGTTAAATGGAAAATTTGAATATTTGCAGATTTCAAATATGTAATTGAACTCAGTATTGTATTTTTTTACATTATGTATATGCAAATGATTTCCCTGCTTCAGTTTAAAATAAAAAATATAAAAAAGTTAAAATAAATAAATACTAAGACAAATACCTCTATAGGCCCAATAGGATATAGGGGAAAAATTATATCGTTGCTGTTTTGCATCTAAAAAGAAAATAGGTTTAATCGCTGAGAGGATGTGTACGGTTAAAAAGGTATTGGGTTAACCAGGCAGCGTTTTCTTATTCCAAGGTATAGAAAGAAAAAACACTTTCCAATTTCCAAGTTAAATTGATGTCTGAAATCCCAAACATTTCATATTCAGAGCTTGTGTAAGCCCTGGGAGTTCAGGCAGATTGATGCTATTTTTGAAACATGCAGACAATAAACCATTCTCATGCAGGTTTGGTGCAGCTGTAAAGAGGTGAGGAATGAAAACTTTAAATAGCTTTTAGATTGGATTTAATACAGAGAGGTTTATGTCCAAAGGTGCAACAATGTGGGCCCATGGGGCAAATGCCATGCCATGTTGTGGCATCCTGCACCATGGTATCCGGTCACATCATCGACAGTTATTGACATCCGTAATGTTGACACTAGTATGTAGACATGCTTCAAGATGTCAACAGGCACCATGGCGACATTCACAGAATGTCGACATCTGAAATGTCAACATTCTAAGAATACTGACACTTACGGTAAGTTTAGGTGCAGCGGGGTTAGCCTGGCAGAAGGGGGAGGTTAGGGGAGTTGATTGGATATGGGGATTTTTGGCTAAACTGGGCCTAGGAGCAGGAATGTGCATCTTAGTAAGCGCTACAGTACACGTTTCATTGGCGTCGAGTGACATTAATTATGTGTTTCTTTGATAGCTTGTTGGTTCACACATCTATATTAAGCATGGCCTCTCAGCTTTTGCTAACACTCTCCCCCAGGGCAAATGTATGATTTTTAAAGTGGGGTTTCCAAATGGTTGGTTATGGAATAGCCCAGGGTTGGCCAACCAGTCAGAGTCAAAGAGCCCAAAAATATCTGTAGGTATATCAAAGAGCCGAGATCATGCGCGCGCCGAAGACACACATGCAAAATGGGGTCTGGCCTTGTGCCAGCTAGGGCCACGTCCCTGGTACGATTTTTGTAGGAGTATGTAAAAG
Organism: Taudactylus pleione; assembly: GCA_031769625.1. Taxonomy (NCBI): domain Eukaryota; kingdom Metazoa; phylum Chordata; class Amphibia; order Anura; family Myobatrachidae; genus Taudactylus; species Taudactylus pleione. Next base: position 2,951,368 of record JAUIMM010000132.1, on the reverse strand, counting down.
CATATGCATGCAATCACCATGGAGGTAACTATTAAAAGGGAAAGAAAAAGCCAGAACAATATAAAAAAAAAACATTGAAAAAAACATATCCACATAAAATACACTGAAACAAGCCAGATCCACATAAAATACAATGCAAAAGCCACATCCACATAAAATATACTGAAAAAGCCACTACCATAAAATATACTGAACATTGGAAAAAAAAAAACAGATTCACATAATACAATCCAGCCCCTCCATGTGTAACTCCAGCAGCCCCTGATGTGTCACAACAGCAGCCTCTCCATGTGTCACTCCAGCAGTCAGTGTCAGTCAGGGGAGCTGGCAGCAGAGCCGCATCAGGACAATTGAAGAGCCACAGGTTGGCCACCGCTGGAATAGCCCCAAAATATTTTCGGTTGATTTATATCCCCATTAGAATTGCCTCCATGCCAGTTTTATGTCTAATAGACCCCACACTGGCCCTGATGGCAAATAAGATGTATATTAACCAGACTTCTATTACTACATGTCTCCTTCTTTTCGCTGGGCCCAGGCTGGACTTACTGGGATCCTTTGTGGCTCCTTTTCACTGCAGGACAAAATGATGTACATCATGGCGTTGTGAAGTCTCGGGCACCCGCATCCATTTCTGCTGGTCCTCAGACACTAGATGGGTAGAGTTATTATGGGCTGGAAAACTAGCTGCTTGGGGAGAAGGGTTTCCAGGTATTCAGAAACCCACCCTGAGTGCGCCACTGCCTCAACTTCTCTTCTTTTGCTACTCTCCTTGCTTAGCTTTTCCTTACCTACACCGTTTTGATATAGCTACCAAACTTACACACTGGAGCTATACATTTTAAATGTTGTTAGTCTATGTATCTCTATATGTATTATTTACATGGTTACTTCAATGTACTTCTGTATACCATTCTGTAAAATGCTCTCATGTGGTTCAACAAAGAAATGGTCAGTAAATAAAATGTATTTACATTTTAAATAACTCGCACAGGGGCTGCTGCAGATTGTGTACTATGCTAGTTGGCTTAGCATATCTTGTGTGAATTTGCCAACAATGTGCCATTACCGATTTGCGTCCGTCTGGTACTTACGCCTGCTTGTGTCTGGTTAGGTGGAATGTGGCATGACGGGAGAAAGTACCGTAAGGGCATGTTTGCACAATTTGTGAACACTTGGAGATCAGGAAAAAGATGCGCATATGCCTGGGACACACATATTATATGCAGGTAATGATGACAGACCCTGGCACTAGCAAACCGTTTGTGATTGGCATTTGCAAACGTTCTCCGGGATTGGCTTTGTTTGTGGCTCTGGAATAGATTATGTGACTGTGTCTAAGCCATAGGTGACATTGTTTCTGCAGTTTAATGTGTGTCTGCCAGCGAATGCACTTGTTGCACATAAAATAAATGGTCTCCAGAATGGGTGTAAGTGGCAGAGAAGTGTCTGTGATGCGTGTGTGGTGTAAACACGCATGCTATTGATGCTGGCCGTAACCTTGAGCTTTCCATATAGGCAAAATGCTAATAGCAATATCCTCCCATTTTGCACTCAATTCGCATCAGCCCCTCAATAAGTATAAAAAAGTAAAGAAAGAACATTTTTGATAATTTTTAGTAATAACTATTTTTTTTTCTTTTTTTTGTTACAAATGGGTTAAAGTGTCAGTAATTTAAAAGGCTAAACCAGGTTTGTATTTCCACTTTAGATCTAGCAGCTAAATTGTGGAGAAGGCTCCGTTGCGTGCATCTCGCAGGATATCGCATATTGGCCAATGCACAATTTATAATAGAATATAAGAGTACACTTGCAATATAGGTTTTCAGGTGAACAGTGCAAAAGTAAGTAGGCACAGAGGCCTGGCAACTATAGACGGCAGAGTCCGCCATTTTGTGCTCTGAGCCAATATTCAGCATATACTGTAAACCACTAGGAATTAGTTACATCACTGAAATCAATTGTTAGTAAATGGACTAAATTCTCATAAATATAATATAGTCTCTCCCATAAAATGGCTGCTTAAATTGCATGCAGGTGCGCTGCAAAGGGGGGCACCTCACACTGCAAAGGCCTGCGCCAGTGCCTGATGTTCAACTGTAATGACAGAAGAGATGATGTATTTTGAAACATAAAAATAATGGGTCACATTAATACTTTTGAGGGTACATGGGACACAGCCATACACAATTTGGGGCGGGTAGCTGGTAATGATATACTATAAGTGAGTACATGCACGCTCCAGAGCCTCTGCACAATACTGTGCGCAGCATGACTGGGAGACTCTCAGTAACGCTGCCCGCAGCACCATGCAGAGCCTGCTGCCTCTGTCACTGCGGACTCAGCTCCGCCTCACACAGGACACAGGGGTGTACTTACTAAGCCTTGGATGGCGATAAAGTGAACAGATATAAAGTACCAGCCAATCAGCTCCTAACTGCCATGTCACAGGCTGTGTTTGAAAAATGACAGGAGCTGGTTGGTTGGTACTTACCACCGTTCACTATATCTCCATCCAAGGCTTAGTAAATAGACCCCTACAGTTACCGCCAGCAGCGGCCACAAAGTACAACACAGACACAGACTTGGCGCCGACCCTCCCATCCCGTCCCCCCCCAGGGTAAATATAGAAACCCCCTCAGCAATGGGGCCCGGTGACGAAATTCGCGCTGAATCTCGTCTTCATGGGACCACCCCCTGCTTCACAATGGCGTCAATTTCGGCATTGTGAAGATGGGGCGGGGCCATGATGACGCGATCGCGCTGTCACACTTCCGGCCCTGCCCCCAATACTTCATCATTGCCCGCCCACACCTCCCGCTGTAAGCAGACATTCAGCTCCCTCCCGGAAGGAGGAAGCCGAATGTCGGCAAGTATGATATAATACACCGCGGGTGGCAATCCTATGCCGGTAACAGGTGTATTTATTTTGTTTAACAAATTCCCTCACATGTCCCGTCTTCATATTTCTCCTCAACCTCATAAAATGTCACATTTATAGGGAATTTTAGCCTGTTGCCATAACAACCCCAGCCTGTGCCTCCCTAGGCCCTGATCGATACTGCACTCCACTTATCTGGAGACATGATCTCCTACACAATCAGAAGCGGCTACACAGCGAGAAGGCACTCTGCTGCTACTCAGGAGAAGAGGACAATCCCCTGGTTATCGCTGGCTATCCTCATATCCTCCTTTATCTGTACCGAAACAGGGAGAGGATGTGGTGCACACTTGTTAAACTTTGAAGAGACTCTCTGGAGTGTGCATCTTGTAAATGCATTACATGAAATACAGAAAGTAAGGAGCTAATGACGAGAATTGTGCATGGCAGACTTGCTTTTTCAAAAACAGTAACCAGATTTGTTGCATGCATTTATTGGGTCTGCATGTGGAATTTTTATACCTTTCCCAATTCCCATAACTGCACAGCAAAGGATTCATGCATTTTAGCGTGAACTTTTTACTTCTAAAAAGTTGCTACATTTGTATTTATTTTTTATTTGAGAATTCTGTTAGGGGGAGATGTACTAAGCTCTGGAAAGTGATAAATCGGAAAGTGATAAACGACCAGCCACTCAGCTCCTAATTGTCATTTTACAGGCTGTGTTTGAATAATGACAGGAGCTGATTGGTTGCGCATGCGTATGCGTCAATATGCGCATGCGCGAGTCACTAGCTGCACTCGGGAATTGTGCGCTCGTTGTACACAGACTGGACGCTAATTTGAGTGACAGCTCCGTTTGTGGGTGGTAACGGGAAGGTGCTTGTGAACGGGGGTGTGAATGTGCGAACGCAGGCGTGTCTGGGCATCTAAATGACGTTTTAGGGGTGTGCATAATTAACAAAGAAGCGTCATTGTACACGTCACTTGGTTGCATTTTAGCCAGCACTGATCGCAATGTGTGCGGTGGGGTAGGGTCTACCTTAAGCGCTGCGTGCAGCTCAGATGGCTCCGATTAATCACACACTTCCTGGAGATGACGTGTGCTAAGAAAAAAAGGTAGGCGTCTTTATACCGGCATGCCTTCGCTCTGCCGATGCTCTCTAAGGCATAGAGGGCGTCCTTCCACCAGGCAGTGCGATTGCAGCATTTGCATACCCGGCCCTTTTTGGCAGCGTGAGAGCGCACCTTAGCGTCTGGGTCTGAATGAGCTCCTGTGTGCCGTACCCTGTTCATTGACCACTCTCTACTCCAGCCTGTCATGCTAAGAACCAGTACAGCGAGCGGCGATGGGTATACGGGGTACAGAAATATCCAAACCCCCTTGTGGCAGTCCCTGGGGAAAACCAGAGTGCATTAAACTCCATACCCCTGTTCTAGGTGGCACAAATCTTAGCTGGTTAAAACTGATTCATCTCTCATCTGGTCACAATGATGGGTTCATCTGGTAACTGGAGAAATGCATTTTTAAGTACAATCAGCTTCCATTCCTGGGTTATATAATTTCAAGATGGATCCAGAGGAAGCTCAGGGCTATTTTCAAGTGGTCTCAACCTCGTGGGCTAAAAGTCACTCAAAGGTCTTTGGGCTTCGGAAACTATAGACAATTCATTAAGAGCTACTCCATCCTAGTAGCTCCAATTAGCACCATAATCTGTCAGTCAGAATGGTCACCCTGAAGGCAATAAGGCATTTCATCAGCACAGGATAGCCTTCATGCCCACTCCTATACTTCACAAACCCTATGTCAACTCTGTGTTATTTTTGGGGGTAGATGTCTCGACCATTGTAGTTTGGGCATTCCTATCTCAAAAATCAGCTTAGAGATTCCAAGCAACTGTTGGCTAGGAAACTTGCATTCGAAGAATGGCGTCACCTTCTTGTTGGGGGCAAACATCCAGCATGGTCTGTATTTACCGACCATTGGAACCAGCTTTATCTCTAAATGGCTCAATATTTAAACCCAAGACAGGCCCAGTGGTCGCTCTTCTTACCACACTTTAATCTGGTACTTACCATCTGGCTTGTGGGGAAAAATAAGAAAGCGAAAGTTTTATCACCCTCATTCCATTTTCTGTATAAGGAACCATCAGTCGAGTCCAAACCCATTTTGATTCTGCTAGTTTTATATCTGCTTCTACAATTACTCCCAGTATATACGCCAAGTGTCACACATTGGGGTCCAAGACCCTGTAACCGGGTCTGGCGGTGTCACCTGACTTCCACTGGTCAGTCATCTGTAACATTCAGTTCCTGCTGTTCTGCATTAGAGGCACCACCATCTTGGACAGTGTCACATGATCTGCTCTCTTAAATCTGTTTCCAAAAATATAACCCAGGTTCCTGTTCCTCATGGACCTTCTTATCCTATCCTGCCCGTCCCTCCTAGGCATGCTCAGTGCCTGATTTAGCATATTTTGAATGCAATTTGTTGTAAGATGTCATCTGCTTGAAAACAACTTGCTCCCTCGACCATGGGCTCCATTGTTGAGACTGTGTGGCTAGTTTATAAAATATATATTTCCTATATAAGCTCTAACTCATCACGTTGTCTGCAGTCCAAACCCCCTGATTGGATCATTATGGAGTTTTCTCTCTGTTTTCTGATCGTCTCTCATTGGTTCTAATCATTTGGTGCTCAATGGCCGGAGATGGCCCCTCCATCTTTGGATAATTGTATTAATTTCTTTAATATTCGTCACATAAATTGTTTTGTCTTATATGCTGCTCTGATCATGATCACTGATGTCGACCGGTGGCATCAAATTTGACTTTCTGGGCCTATATTAACCTGACATTATGGATGTGCCAGAGTATTAGAGGTATATTTACTAAATTGCAGGTTTTTATTAGTGGAGATTTTGATCATAGCAACCAATCAGATTCTAGCTTATTATCTTCTAGAAGGTGCTAGATAAATGTTAAGTAGAATCTGATTGGTTGTTCTGGGCAACATCTCAACTTCTGAAAACCCGCACTTTAGTACATATACCCCTTAGGCTTTACTCCAAATCTCTAGTCTTCTTGTGTATTTGCTCCAGACACTTCTGTATGACCCACAGGGGGGCCGCTCAGTCCGTCGCTCACTACATCAGACAAGGAGTCTGTTAGCTGACATTATCATATTTTTGCGCATACCTTTCAAACGCGATTGCAGTTGCGAATGCCAAAGCGTACAATTCTGAAACAGGCCCAATATTATGCTGCGTATGATTTGTATTCGTGTGTGTATGCGTGCAGCGTTATGGCGTGCTGAAGAAATTGAGGCAGACGGCTTCTGTGGATCAAAGTGTCAGTCTTTTCACACCAGTCATCCTTGTATAATTGTCGTGTTTGCAAGTCTGCTAAGGTTCTGCCATCAAAGTCCAACATCTAAGTTCAAAGTATAAATATTCATGAAACACTGGAGTAAAGTGCTCAGAATCTCTGCATGTTTATACTCAGGTAAAATGTTAAATAACTTTTATATGTTACAAAACACTCTTTCCTTCAACATCCTGCGGTGCAAAATATTATTGCCAGCACAACAACCCCCCAAAAAACTGTCCTACATAAGAGAGAGATAAATATTTAATATGCAGAAATCCCAATCTGTACTGCAGACTTCACAAACGCTGAGGGAAACATACCTTTGTTACCTGCAATACAAGCTCCATTAATAACAGATGTTATAGGGAAGGCCATCAAAGGGATCACCATTGATGGTTACCATCGATGCTGCCATTGATGGCAGGAAACTATCAATGATAAACCATGACCCATTATTGCTACTGTTTGTTGCTTCTATCCAGAGGGGGAAGCCTGGAGAGGCAGCTGATCACTTTGGAGGGCGGGGCCAGGCCTGCACCTCATTAGGCCCCGCCCCAGTAAACTGCTGCAATATTCTGAGCCGTGAGGAAGGGGTGGGGCTAAATTGATGCGATTTGCATCATTAACTGTGGGAGGTGGGAAACACAGGTGGCTGTCCAATCAGGGAAGAAAGGCGGAGCTACGTTAGCTCAGCTCCATACCTCTTTCGCTATTGCAGGTGCAACTTTGCTATCTGAACATGGCCGACGGGGCCAGTGCAAGTGCGTCGTTGGCCGCAATCGCTGACCACTACACGCCCACATCTGGCTAGCCACCCTGGTTACCTCCATGATACACCCGCATCTGGCTAGCCACCCCTGATAACTCCCTGAAATGCCCACAGAAATTGAATCTGCCTGCGTGCAACTTCAATCTGCGTCTAAGGGCCATATTCAATTGCTGGCGAAAAGCTGTTATCGGCAAAACTTTTTCGCCGATGACGACATTTTCGCCAATCTGGACTTATCCCCGTATTCAGTTCTTCTGACTTTTCGCCGTAGTCGGAAACTCAGTGGTCTGAAGCCAGCTATAAAGTATCACCTATGAATAGGTGTCGAAAAAAAAGTGCAGAATTGGGGTTTTGGGGTACAAACTACCAAAAATCAGGAAAGGTAGAAAGTATAGATGGTGACACTTGGGATTAGCGAGCTGCTGTGTATGATAGCTGACTCTACCAACATGAATACAAAACAGATATACCCTGCGCTCAGCTTAAATGATGTATGTCCAGAGTGAGAAAATTTTAAACAAACTTTACTTGAGCATAAAAAACCTCTGAATATATACATACATTACATATACAATTGACACATTAAAAAACAAACCAATACACAATAATAATAATAATAATAAATATATGTCTGATTCTCAGTCCTCATTGTTGAATGCATAACAATATCAAGCTGAATAACCATAGGGTGATTCTTAGGGGGTCGAGGGTATACTTCTTAAGTCTATATGGCACCAGGAGATGAGACTGCGGCCTCCCGCTAGTCTCAATTGCTGTCAAGATGTGATGGTGTGGTTGTGAATCCGGTATGCCAGACTGAGTTCTAACACCGGTATCAGGTAGTGGCCATCCGTCTGAGTCACCAGACGATCACCCGCTCCCATACCATGGTGGAGACCTGTTGCCTGCGGTGGGGGTGTGCGGTTGTGGCTTTGCTAAGCCAGACGCCGCACGTCCCCTCTGGTAAGAGATGCACTTACCTCCTTGGGTCCGTCAGCTCACTGTTCCCAATTCCAAATATATTATTATTATTATAATATTGTAGTAGCTCACCGTTCCTTCTCCTATACATTTACAATTCCAAATATATTATATAATAATCACCCTGTGCCCCTTGGACAGTCCCCCAAAGGTACCACAGGACAACCCAAAACAGGGGGACAAACTTCTAAACTAGCGAAATAGACTCAGGGGGGGTCCACAAGTATACGCTAGGTGTTTTTTTTTATTGCAGGTGGTTGCAGCAGGTGGATTTTACATGTTTTTTAAAAGTTCACATTAGCCACTTTAAAATATGCTGACCCCCATTTCAAGTACCCCAAATTTGCTGGGACTACTCATTTAATGAAAAAAAAAACTTGCTAAATGCTATTCTTCATCACTTTTTCAAAGATGCTAAACAGCACCTATTGAGACCATTTAAAAACCCCAAATACCTTAAGCAGGGCAAATATCGGGGGTATTCATAGTGATCCCCCATGTCAGTGCATCTTTTTGGGGGTGTCAGGCTGATTACCCCAAAAATGAGTTTTCTTCGCTCATTTCATTTTCACTGGGTGCTGTTTTCGCCGATTTCAAATTGAATACGTTGATACACGGGGATGATCGCGATACTTTCTCGCACCCAAAAGCGGCGATGATGGCGAAAAGTCCGGCAACTGACTTTTCGCTCCTAATTGAATATGCCCCTTAGGCATGTACAGATTGAAAACATTGGCCGCTTGCGTGTGCGACATCAAAATTACGTGTACCTTTGAATTAGGCCCACTGCTTCCCTGTCTGCCTTCGATGACAGACACCATCGGTTCTTCCCCATCCATGGCAGAACCATCGATGATTGCTAGCCGTCGATGGCCGTTCCAGAGATGTTTCCCGCAAAGCACACACTAACGTTCATAAAACTTTCTGTATGTTTTTATCATTTGCCACTTGCTATGGTGAACACGGTTCGTGATGTGCGCAGAATATTAACGTGTGCGGTCACAGTGCAAACCTTGTCCTTAATTGAATCTTCCCCTTGGTGTCCTTCACTTATCCAGTACATTTTTTGTCCAGTTCTTGAAGTTTGAATAGAGTGGATATTTGCCTCCCAGTGGTCATAACTGGTACTGCACTTATTGTATTGGACTCTTTAGGACAGTAGTTTATAGCATTTCGGGCACCTAAAAAGCCACCAGCAGAGACAGTATTTCGGCATTGCAACTGATTTGTTGCACCTCCCAGCTCCCTCTCTCCCCAGGGTCCCCAGATTTGCAGAATAGGATGCAACAGAGAGTTTTGCCAACCCTGCTTCCTGCCACTTCAGGCTGCCGACCTCATTATGGGGTCTATTTACTAAGCAGTTTTAGGAGACAGAGGGCCTGATTCAGACCCGCTCGTGAGTGCTCACAAGCGGGTCGATGTTGGGCCAGTGCGATGGTGAGTGACAGCACGCTCCCTTTGGTGGGCGTGCCGGCGGTGTGGGTGGGCGTCCCTACCGTCTGGGGCCGGCCCCACTGACATCACAAGTGATGTCAGTGGGAGTGTTTTGGGCTCTGATAGAGCCAAAGGCACTCCAGGGCTTGCGGCAGACGAGACCCTACCACAAGGGTCTCCTCGCAAGCCCGATGGTCGCGATGGTCTTGATCATCGCGATCATCTTTTTGGCCGCTCGCTATAGCTGTGGGTGGTCACCCACAGCTATGCGAGCGGCCAGGAGGCCGCTCTAAAATCAGGAGGGACGGCCCTGATTCAGGGCCAGAGTGAAAAGTGATAGGAGCTGATTGGGTGGCACCTTATCACTTTCTTATCACTTTCCACTCTGTCTCCTAACACTGCTTAGTAAATAGACCCCTACATTTCATAGTCACATCGCCAATAGCTATCACGCTGAGGCGTTGGAGCCTGATTACATCCACAAACCAGAAGCAGGGCAATGAGGTCTCAGGAAACAGGGATGATACGGAGCCTCACTGCGGCCATCTTTGTAAATGAGATCCTCTTTGTGGAGGCCCCATTTCATCAGCAACATAGGATGGGGGTACTGGCGATGTCTGAGGAATTCATTTTCACAAAAGTCCATTTCAAAATGCAAATTTAGCTTTTCACGCAGCTGGTACCAAATAACAATATCTGCCACTGAGCTACCTATCACTGACTTATACAATGGCAAGCACCTAGACCTCCGTCATTTATTGCTGCCTCATGCGTCTATGCAGTATTATATTTTACATGCAGTTATCCTTCAAATAATCCTGGAATAAGTCAGTTTGTGGATTCTGAAGGGTGCTTTGATTTGCACAGCGTGTAAATGGCGGTGTGGGCAGAAGAAAATAAGCCTGTATTTGAGGCAGTGCAATCATATTTGGATTGGTCGTACCTCGTGGCTGACTCAGTGTCCTGTCTGGCACAGAGATTACATTGCGGTGCCAATATTTTTTTTTTTTTATTTCTCCCCTGAAAGAGTGAAAGGTGAGTGACAGAGCTGAGATTGTCCCCAGCTAGAAATGGGTCACACGGCTGGAGGAGCAGCTTCCTGGGTGTCATCCATTTAATAAGCTTTTTTTTTTTTCTTTTGCTGTAGCTTTGCCTGAGAACTGCGATTGCGGAAAGAAAGGAAAGAATAAAACGGTTATCTACAGACATCCACACCGCGGTGCAAATCAACAACTCCAGCTTATATCAAAAGCGCTTAACTTCAACACTGCTGGGCTGCCTACAGTACATATTGCAATTAAATCACACTCAGACAATGTGCTAAAAATAGCTGGTACGATGCGAAATGTGCACCTTGCCTGAAACACATCCTCTCTGTGTGTCTATGTTTCAAAAGACTCAGATAGAATTGTTCTTCGGTGACTGTCTCCGCAGCGGAGACGTATTTGGGACAGAGCTTATTTGCATGGCTGTGTACACAATGAAATGAAAGTTTACTGGAAAACTATCACTTCTTCCGGCCACTGAATAATGGGCCCCATTTAGCAACGCGTTCTATTTTCAGCGGCATATTTCGTTTAGTATCGCAGTGTAACTATTAAGCTGTTGGTTTTCAGCATAACTTACCTGTACGGCGAGATCCAGTGATGTTCGCCCTCCTCAGTGGCATCCTCAGGTCTGTGGTTGCCAGCAACGGGTTACTGTGTGCATGACACTTTCACCTGCCTGGAGGGCTTCGCTGAAGCTGGGAAGGCTGCTGCCGGGTCCCCATTGCTGGCAATCGCTATCTATAGATGACGTAAGCGATACAGAAGCAAACAGCTTTGCATACGAAGTGGCTGTAATTGCTTGTAGCCGAGAAAGCCCGACTTATTACCTTACACTAATGTAAGTTCCTGTTCAACTAATGTGGGGGTTTATGACGTGTGTGGAAGCGCCAAGCCTGGTCGCCCATTAATTTTACGGAAGTCGCCATAACCGTCGCCATAAGTATTTGCACTTACAGCGGCAGGGCTGGCAACATAAATCTTGGGGCCCGTTACACTAATATCTCTGGGCCCTCAACCCCTCCTCCGCACAACCCTCCCAATAGGCTACATACATCTAATAGATCTCTATTTATATATATAGAGATATCTATGGGATGTAGTTGGCATGCGGGATGCCGACGGTCTGAATACCGGTGCCGAAATCCCGACAGGTCGGGATTCCGGATCCAGTATCCTGACCGCCGGCATCCTGAAGGTAAGTATCGGGGTGTTAGGGGGAGGTTAGCGTTAGGTAGCGGGGTTAGGCATTAGGGGTAGGGTTAGGGTTAGGCACTGGGGAGGAGGAGGTTAGGTTTAGGCACTAGGGGGTGGGTTTACAGTTAGCACCGGGGAAGGTTAGGGTTAGGCTAGGGGTTAGGGTAGGGGTTAGAAAAATACTTACCATTACTTCCTATGGGTGTCGGGATTCTGGCTGTCGGCATGCCAATGTCGGTATTCTAACCAGGGGCATCCCGACAGCCGGGATTTCATACCCAACCCTGCTGTATATATAGATATCTACAGCTATATGTAGATATCTATATATATTTTTAATTAGCTGGAGCTATATGTAAAATTAGGAAGAGTGGCACTCTCTCCCTGGACTATATGTCAATATCCATTAGCAATTCAGTAAAAACACCCTGTCAGGGGTGTAACTGTGACCAGGGGCAGAACTATGGGAGACAATTGAGGCGCCAGCCGCCGGGCTCCAGCTCTGAAGGGGCACCTCCTCCATTGTCCACAACATATTCACCCCACTTAGGGCTGTAACTATGTACCTGGAGTGTACCGTCACGGCTGCCCAATACATGGCACTCCTTAGCGGCACCTGAGAAGCCACCATACACTAGTGGAGAGCTCCATGTCAGACCATCAGCTGCTGCCTCCGTCTATCTATAGCCTGTCTGCATGCAAATTGCTACATTACAGTGTCAGCAGCTGTGATGGAGGGGCACCAAATTATAACTTGCCTCCGGGCGTCAGGGATGAACTTACGCCACTGACTGTGACTTACCTCCTTACCCCACAAACAGACGCTGGGACAGTGAAGTTGCAGAGCTGAAGGGTGGCACAGCTTGAAGTGAACTCGTGCAGCGACCCTATGTTAGTTGCATGAAATCTCTCAGAAACACGCTCCCCTTCCCCGTATGGCACAGAGATTTTGATACAAACCCACGACCGACCACAATTCAAGGTAGTTACAGTATGTGCGATTGCATTGTTGCTCCCCAATACACACCGCACATCGCCCTATTTCAGGGAACACAGATCAGGCCAAGTTCCGTCCAATTCAGAATAAGACGGACCTATGAGAAAATTAGTAAATTCACTTTTGCCCATGCGCTGTATGCAAAAAGTCGCCATTTGCGTCTATGAACAGAGGACCTGATTCAGACCCGCTCGGTAGGATGCGTTCGCACGCAGCCAGCCGATTGTTTGCATTCTATGCATGCGTACGCATCGCAATGCGCGTGCACGAAGCACTGCGAGCGATAGGGAAGCGTTCGCTCGCTGCACATAGACAGCCCGGCTGAGTGAGTGACAGGAGAAGCCGTTTGTGGGTGGTGACGGGCTGACCGCTAGAAACGGGGGAGTGGAGGTGCACACGCAGGCATGCCTGAGCGTCTCAACGCCTTTTCAGAGGCGTGCATAATTAAGAGGCTGCCTCATAGTACATATCACATGGTTGTATTTCACACTGAACCGCCCGCAGTGCTTGCGGTAGGGTATGGTCAGCTACAAGTGCTGTGATCGCATTCGATGGTACCCGATGTTACCGATGGTTGCATACACTTCCTGGAGATGACGTGCGCAAGTGGGCGTCTTAAGACTGACTGGTGGGCATCTGATACACAAAGCGATCGCATGCCAAGACATGGAGTGCGTGCTAATGCCTTGCCATGCGATCGCCTGCCTTGCCGAATTCGCATACGCATTGAGCAAGCGAACGCATCTAGCGAGCGGGTCTGAATCAGGTCCAGAGATCCGTGAGAATCAGAATCAGCCCCTTAGAGTTTGGGGGAGGATGTCCCCTTGTAGCAAATTTAAAAAAAATTTTTTTGGAGGGAGTGAGCCCATGCCTCCCGGGTTTGTCCAGGCCCATCCCCCAGTGTGTGTCCATGTGTGATGTTATCTAACAGTCTCCCATGTGACCTGATTGACACATACAGTAGGTAGTCCTATATGAAACGGATCGTGTATTTTAGCACTAGGGCTGAGTGATGGTATCACTCTGTATATGGTCACCTTTACCATGTGTCATCTGTAAAGATTTATTATTGTACAGTGAATAGCACTTTATAGTGTTCAGGTGATTGCTGTCGTACTGCGCTTTCTCCTGCAGTCAGTGTTTCAAGGGTGTGGGGGGGAGATGTTAGGAGCGTTCCAAGGGACAGAAACATAAGTACAATGGGACTGATGCCGAGATGGGAGTAATCTGCCGTACATTGGGCCTCAGTCACAGTTCTATCCTAATGCCATTGCAGCTGCGATCCCTTATGCAGTGGATGCGCGAAAATATAAAAATGTCGCAGACGCAGAGGAATGTATTGAGTCACCCAACTGCGTCTTTGCGAGTCCAAGTACTGTATCTGCTTATAAAGATGCAGCATCGGTCGCAGATACCTTTAATAATCAGACATCTGAGTAGCCTTATAGTCGCGCAGAATGGCCGCGGGAACTGAGACACGGATACTTTTTATTTCTTGCATACGGGATTGCAGACGCGGAATGTGACAACCCCCCTCCCTCCCTCCAAAACGACCGCGGCACGCCTTAGGTTTCTTTGTTTGTACCCTGCCACCTCTCGCTCTCACACCCCGTGCCTCCCTTAATCCTCACGCTGCCCCGGTTATGTCCCTCTCGCTGATTGTGACTTCTTACTGTGAGATTCCTTATACATTTACTTTTACCTATGTACTCTATTGTGTTACTGACACCCTCACCCTCTGCTATGCTGCGCCCATCTACAGTATATACCTCATTAATTCCCTGCTCTCTGTGCTCCTTGTCATCTCACTGTATCGTTATCATCTTACTGCTCTGTGATTTATACTAATGCTGTAATGTAATACAGCTATCTGACATTAATGAACAACTGCGACTTCAGCTTTACAACTGCAATGACATTGACATAACTATTATGACATTACTGGGTATACTTCTCCCTCCATTGCTTTTCTTTTCTCTATGCCACAGCTTTTTTCTTGTATACCAATAGTATATACTCCTCCCACTGCTATTGCACTCAGCTAGATTCTCTATTACTTCCACTCTCTTTTCCACCTCCACTTACTCTCATCTACCACAATTTCTCACTCACAACCCAGCCAGTATCTCTCTCATCTTACTGCCTTTCCCACTCTGAAATTGCACACCCCTCCACTACAGTGCTCAGCTCCCCCAAACTCGGGGCCGGCTCTAGGGGTGTTCGACCAGTGCGGTCGAACAGGGGCGCCACCCATAGAGGGCGCACCCCTCTCCAACATCCCGATTTCAGCGGGACAGTATTGTCCCGCTGTTCCACCCGTGGGCCGAAGTGGCCCGCGGTTGGTGAAATCGGGAGGGTGCCGGACCCCCGGAGTGTGAATGGATGCAGCGCGCATGCGTGCGGCATCCATTCACAGATGGGAGAGGACTGGGGGAAGCCCAGCCAGTGACACGGGCACGCCTCCAAATAACATGATGTAGGGGCGTGGCCTATGGTAATGAGGCCACGCCCCCAATAGCGCGATAGCAGGGCACAGCGTACCGGGCCGGCACAGGGTGCTCAGACCCCTGGAGCCGGCCCTGCTCACTACTAACATCCTCCTGATCTCTTTCCTTGATCCTCCATTTCCCTGTCCCCCCTCATATAGCTTACCCT
The DNA here is from genome assembly GCA_031769625.1 of Taudactylus pleione. NCBI lineage: Eukaryota > Metazoa > Chordata > Amphibia > Anura > Myobatrachidae > Taudactylus > Taudactylus pleione. Next base: position 2,936,039 of record JAUIMM010000132.1, on the reverse strand, counting down.
TGCATTATGCCCATCCCACACCAACTCCACACCACAGTATCTCTTGGATGCTCTCTGTATTGTATGGCGGTCCATAGGGTGCTCTCTGTATGGTATGTCGTTTGCGAAAATGCCATTTTCACCCTCACTATTCACAAATGACATCACCATTCACCAGACATAAATATATATTTTTTGGGTGTGATTTCACTACTTAGCAAAATAATATAAGATTTTTCAGCAGCTTTTAAATATCTTCATGTCATTTGTGTATTATAGCATTATAAATACTGTCGGGTGACCTATGCATCAGGAATTAATTGACTGTACTTCAAAAAAACCCTCTTCTTCTACCCTCATCTATGGTAGTTATAATGAAAGAGGAGCTCAAAGAGTTAATGCTAGAAGAGAGGGGAACGTCGCTCAGGTGAGCCCATCTGACTGCAATTCCACTGTCTTGCTCCCATATACTGATCATTTTGCAGTACTGCTGACTTGGAGAAAATGGTCACGGCCCCTGGCTGTTAATGTCACATACAGGCACAACACAGCTCCCCACTGGGACCATTAAAACAAGACTATGTGATTATGTGGGAGTGGGACCGTTTCCATTAGGAAGTTGGCTGGTGTGAACCTAGGAGCAGAGCCAGGAGCAGAATAATCTAATGCTGACCGGAAATATAGGGCATGATTCGCCGGGCTGGGATGCAGCGCCACAACGCTGAATATATTAACCCTCAGTCTTCCTGCTCACAAAATCCCAATCGTCTCCCGGGTGCTTCAAGACATATATATTCTGTTCATTTCTATTTTTATCTAAACGTCAAAGAGTTTGACGGAGGATATATTTATTTTAAAACCATATTCTATAAAAAAAAAAATCTATTTAGGATGAATAAATGGCTTTAAAAATAAAAAAAAAGTCACTTGTGGTTATACTTTTTTTTTTTTCAACGGTGGCGGATTTAATTGGGGAAAAAAATATGCAAAAATAAAACTTAGTACATTAGGCTATAACAGTGACGTGTTATATTAACATAAAAACGTGTGCGTGTCAGAAGAAACATACGAAATAGAATACGGAGCAAGACGGCAAATTGGGCATTGCTTCTCTTTTGTACAATAATCCCCTTTAGCAGAGTTTAGCAACATCTCCACTTTTCATTATTGGAAGCTTCAATAAATCTACCCCATAGTCCAGGAGTGGTTTAAGAGAGGAGAGAGGCCATGTGTATTAGTGGCATCCCTCCCCGCAGTGACACCTGGTGCGGGGAGGGATACCTTGTGCTCGGCGAGGCTGCGCGTACCTCAGGAAGGGGCGTGGCCTCGTGTAAGGGTGTGTGGCCTTGGGTAAAGGGCGTGGCCTCATGTCCCGTACCCAGTGCCCGGCCCGTGTAGATTATGGAGAGGTGGGGGGTGCGGGCAGTGCCGGCTCCCTCACTGTGACAGGAGCCGAGTGCTGCACTTAATGATACAGTGCAGCACCCGGCTCCTGTCACTGAGGGGAAGACTGCACCTTGGTGTCACCCCTCGGCAGGTGACACCCGGGTGCGGCCTGCACCCCCCTTGTGACGCCACTGATGTGCAGCCTTCGTGAGGGCCTCCTCTCTGGCAGTGCATGAGACATTGGTTTGGTACCAAAGTCTACTGCACACGTGCAGATCTCCGGGAAAATGGCGCCTGTGCCTCATTCCTGGGGACATCTCAATTGCGCAAGTCACCAGAAAAATGGCCACTGCGCCATTTTCCCTGTGATTTTTCTGCTCTGCAGCTCCGGGCCGCCAGCAGATACGGGGCGACTCCAGAGACTGCGGAGAGGTAAGTATAACTATATATGGGCATAGGGTTTGCCGTGTAGGCCCCACTGGACCCAGGGATCAACACCCATTATAGAAACACCATAACCATAGTCATAAACCCGGAAATTCTGCACAGAGCCCTTCAATGACCCAGAAATGTCTCCGAGGCTGATTTTTGATCGCCGCCTATGTCGGTCGTGCAAAGATTGACCTACTGTAATTGCGTTTTTCTAAGCACAGCAGCTAATGATTATTTGAATAGGTCCCTATGGATGTAAATGTTTTGTACTCCCCCCCCCCCCTCCCACAACCATTGATGGCCACAGTGGACGGTTACCCCTTCCAATATCTGTGTATGAAAAATAAATATATCCTATCAGTAATTATAATAATAGTAATAGATTTTTTTGTAGAGCAGATCCATGTAAAATAAGAGCAAGAAATAAGATTAAAAATGACATTTTCCCCCAGAGCCGCACTTTAGGTCCAGACCACTTAGCTGGAGTTTGATTACGATATTTAATTTCGCTCTGGTAGAACTTTCAAAACCGGAACTTTGAATCTTATTAACAACACATAAAAGATCTTTTCTTCCCTGTACTCTCAGAATCAGCTGTATGTAAAGGAAATATATTATAGACTAGTATAGTGTGGTATATTTCCTTTACATAAAGCTGAATCTGTAAGTACAGGAAAGCAAAGATCTTTTATGTGTTTTTAATAAGATTCCAAACTCCTGTTTTGAAAGTTCTACCAGAGCGAAATTAAATATCGTCATCAAACTACAGCTGAAAGGTTCAATTCACCACTGCTCTGCTATTTCATTCAACGTCATTTTTTCCCCATTAAGCACTACTCTGTTTAGACTTATTTATTAAGTAAATGAATTCTGAAAGTGAGCGGATATCGTTTTTTTTGTGCATTTTCAATACTTTGCTTGGAGTGCGCTTAGAAATTTGCTTCACAATATTGAAACACTAAGGGGCCCATTTATCAAAGTGTTTTTGAGGTAAAATCCCCTGAAAAGACCCATTCTGAGCCATATCGTGGGATATTTGGAGAATTTTATCATCCAGTATAAAGATACCTTCATGTGTGGATTCTATCCTGCATTTATGTGAGTTGGGTACGCTTAATATTATTGCTCCATTCTTGTTGATACATGGTGTTATACAGGCTGTTTAAAGAAACCATTATATATAGTTCCACATCATTTTCCAAGTGAGTTTCTGGTACGTTTGTACAGTATATCCTAGTGGTGGTGAGATCCTTTTCTGCCATTCTACTCGTTGGATATAAGGAGTACCATCGTCACATTTCCTTTTCCATATACACAAAGGGTATTTCCAGTGCAAGTTTTTCAAACAGTACTTCACATTGCTCCTTTTTGTGTTTTGTTTTTGATTTTTATAATCCTGTTTGACGTCTGAAAGCCACCATACGTGAAAAGAAGGACTAATGTTTACAGCGATTGGAACAATACCTGGTGTTGGATTTAATCGGGTTTGATCTTAAGGTTTTTTCATATATATATTTTTTCTTTTTCCAGGTGCTTATTAACTGATAGCCCTGGGTGTGGTCCTGTCTCTTTAAGCCAGGACCCACATTCATGTTTAAAATGTATGCAAGCTTGAGCCAAAAGTGGCAGATCAAGATTATTTATCTGAGAATCAGTGTAGGGACTGGGCAGATGGGAATGACCGTGAAATGGTGGTCAGCTTAACAAATTATTGCAATTTTTTGGAACCAACAATCCCTGTATTTAAAAGAGTTGCAGTTTGAAAAGCATGTGAGTGTATGTAGATGGTGTGGTCACGTACCAATGGCACCCCAGATGGTTGAGTGCCGTGGATTAAGCCTGTCGTTTATAGAAGAAACCACATAATGTCCACACTCACGTCTTGTAAAGTTCAATGCTGGGGTAGCTGACCCTAAGCCAAGTAAAAACCTTGCCAAAAGACAATCTCCAAAAAAATGAGGGTGCACTCACCAGACTTCAAGGAATGTTCATAAAATATTTAATTTTATTTAGGTCATCTTAAACGCACAGCCATCGACGTTTCGGTCCAGTCCAAGGACCTTTGTCAAGATGGACCGAAACGTCGATGGCTGTAAGTTTAAGATGACCTAAATAAAATTAAATATTTTCTGAACATTCCTTGAAGTCTGGTGAGTGCACCCTCATTTTTTTGGAGATTACATTTATATATATATATATATATATATATATATATATATATATATACATACAGTCAGGTCCATAAATATTGGGACATTGACAGAATTTTCATATTTTGTCCTCTATTCACCACCACAATGGCTTTGAAATGAAACAAACAAGACGTGTTTTAACTGCAGACTTTCAGATTTAATTTGAGGGTAATTACATCCAAATCAGGTGAACGGTGTAGGAATTACAACGGTTTTCTTTTTAAGGGGCCAAAAATAATGGGACAAACTAAACAATCCTAAATCTAACTTTCACTTTTTAATACTTTGTTGCAAATCCTTTGCAGGCAATTACAGCCTGAAGTCTGGAACGCATAGACATCACCAGACACTGGGTTTCATCCCTGGTGATGCTCTGCCAGGCCTCTACTGCAAATGTCTTCAGTTCCTGCTTGTTCTTGGGGCATTTTCCCATCAGTTTTGTCTTCATCAAGGGAAATGCATGCTCAATCGGATTCAGGTCAGGGGATTGCGATGCATCCCAGATATTGGCCCCTGCAGCTAACGCTGGCGTTAGCCACTGTAGCCTATGGGCTACACCGTCACTATTAGCCAGCGCAGGGATCTGACGGAACCCTCCCCGGCTACGGAGCCCGTGTCCCTGCATGTTCCGGATGATACATCCAGCCAATAGGATCGTTTTTTGCAATGCGATCAGGAGCGTTACTGGCATGCCCTGATCGCGATCATTAATAAATGGGCCGCTAAGGGACTGATGTATCAAGCCTTAGGTACAGATAAAGTAGTACACCCCACCTGGAGTTTTGCGGTCACGGCAGGGAGGAGGTTAGGCTGGTCGGCACATGTGCGGACCCCTTCCCTCTGTACTTATTGCAAAAATACAGTGAGAAGTGTGCAGAAAGGATTTGCACGGACTGAGCTTTATCACAAGCCCTGTCCCTGCATGCGGATGTTAGTACATCCAAGTGGTACTTCCTAAATTTGCAATACGAATTTTGTCGAAAATATCACACTGAAACCGCATTTAAAACACCATTTTTCACATTATTTTAGTGAAAAAAAAATAATTAATGAGAAATTTGCCCTTTAATGAAAATTGCCGGAGTGTATGCACAAAACAGTTAATTAAAGTTGACTGGAGGAGCAAATCCCTTCTAAGTTTTTTTTTTTATTGGTTTTCATTTTTTTTTACACACACAGTCATATAGACAAATCCTTATTTGATCATTAAAAACACTAATGTAATAAGTTTATGCATGATCCACGTAAGCTGCATACACACACAACGATTGAGTTAATGAACGATTTTAGTAAACGATTTTCTACCTTGAAAAAATGAACTAAAATCGTTTACTAAAGTTGTTCATTTACTATGTTCATTCAAATGTAATTAACGATTTTTATGAACTACAAACGATTTTTGCATATTAACTTAATTAAAATCGTTGAGTTGACAAGTCTGACTGAACTACAAACGTGAACGCGCATGAACAATAATCGTTCATCGTTTGACTCAGAAAGTGAACGATTTTTCCAAACGATTATCGTTAAACGATATCGTTTAACGATAATCGTTCAAAAAATCGTTGTGTGTGTATGCACCTTTACTGTTAAGTGACAAGTACTGTAAAATATAGTTATTAAACTATAATTCCTGCTGTAGATTATATTTATTCTATACTTTTACTGTACATAACTTTTTATATAAGGGACTGAAGCATCTTGTAAGCTTATGTCACAAGCGACCAAGTATACTGATTACTTAATTACTTAGTTTTACCCATTACTTAAAAACGCGACATCATTATATGACTGGTGGAAAATAAACTGTCTGACTAGTTCCTCTATAATGAGCTTGGAGTAGCTCTGTGCCGTCTCTGGAGAATAGACTTTGAACAGTTTTACAGGACGTGTCATTATATCTGCGTTGGTCAAGATTGGAGGTCAGGTGTCCATCACAGGGGCAGGTAATGTGTTTGGCTGTCACAAAACCTGCACACTAGCAGAACTGTCCATCACTGGTCTGGTTTCTAATTGTCAGAGAGTAAAACTACCCAGCGGCAGTTACGTTCTTTGAGGCATATGTATCAAAGCTTGATGTCAGATAAAATTGTGGAATATATATCACCAACCAATCAGCTCCAAACTGTCATTTCTTAAACACAGCCTGCAAAATGTAAGTTAGAAGCTGATTGGTTGGTGATATATATCTCACAGTTTTATCTCACATCAAACTTTGATACATATGCCCCTTTAACTCAATATGATGGCAGCAATAGGCATTTTTCCTTATACATATTGTATTTCACCGTCTGCGGACGCTGGCAGTGGTCGTCTCAGTCTTTGCACATTCGGACGTACACCAGGGAAGAGCTTTGCAGCGCCATTTCCATAGAGTCGCACACAGCGACCGCGTCTACGGTAAGTTGGCAGTGGGCATCTCAGTGCTTGCACATTTGGACGTACACCAGGGAAGAGCGTTGCAGCGCCATTTCCATAAAGTCGCACACAGCGACCGCGTCTACGGTAAGTTGGCAGTGGGCGTCTCAGTGCTTGCACATTCGGGCGCACGGATGTAAGTACACCAGGGAAGAGCTTTGCAGTACCATTTGCATAAAGTCTCACACTGAATCTACGGAAGTTGGACGTGGGCGCCTCAGCACTTGCACATTCAGATGCACGGATGTACACCAGGGTAGAGCTTTGCAGCGCCGTTTGCAAAAAGTCGCACAAAGCGACCGCGTCTACGGAAGTTGGCAGTGGGCGCCTCAGTCCTTGCACATTCGGACGCACAGACATACGCCAGGGAAGAGCTTTGCAGCGCCATTTTCAAAAAGACGCACACAGCGACCGCCAAAAGATGCAGACACGGGTGCGTCCGATTCAGAAGCAGCCCTACATTGTCATCAGTAAATCACAAAACGTCCATGAAATCTAATTACGCTTTCTAAATTTCTCCTACACAACACAGTGACTTCTTGCCTTCTCCAAGGTTACCCTGACAGCTGGGTGCAGAATGCCGTCCTAGATCTCCTTACTAACAGGAGACCTAATTTTGTATTTCTAATCACTCATCCTCTCAGCAATCACGGCAGACGTGTTCCTTCTCCTTCGGCTAAAATGAGTTCTATTGAGTTCACATGAGACAGGATCGCTGTCTGATCCAGACTACTGTATATTGGAAGATATTGATTGGGAGACCAGTCACATCACCTAATTTGCGGCAACGTGATGGAATATCCTCTCGCTGTCTTTGATCCGGCAGCAGAATGTGAAACTCAATCTGTGCGGCTGTTGAAGGGTTTCGCAGGCTAGTTCTAGAGGAGTGCAATAAATGACAAGATAGTGTGGAAGGTTATTTAAATCCCTGTTCAGCAATTAAAGGACATTTGTGAGACAGAACTAAAGTCCCCAGAGGTGGTATAGGAGGGAGGAGGAGCGCCTAACTTCTCCACCATTCTGACTTCGCGCTTTGCAACATTTTAATTAATGTTTTTATTGGTATAATGAGATTATAATTACAGTGTCAGTATATTGATGACACAGAATTAATGCTTTGGAGATAATTATTATTGGCCCTCATTCAGAGCCGTACGCTCTGAGCAGAGCGCACGCTCTGAATGAGGGCCGGGCTCCATTTTCATGGAGCGTCCTCCTGGACGCTCGTATAGCTGTGGGTCACCACCCACAGGCTATACGAGCGTGCTTTTTGATGGCCGCGATGGTCGAGACCATCGCGACCATCGAAATTGCGAGCCGGAGCCTGCGGTTGAGGTTTTCAACCGCAAGCTCCGGAGTGATTTTGGCTCTATCAGAGCCAAAATCACTCCCACTGACATCACTAGTGATGTCAGTGGGCCGGCTTCTGACGGGAGGCGTTCCCGTGGGAACTCCCCCGTCAGGGAGGCACGCCCCCGGCACGCCCACCAAAGGGGGCGTGCTGTCAATCAACATTGACAGCACGCCCCCTTTGATCGGACACAACGAGCGAAGGACTTTCCTTCGCTCGTCGCGTCTGGCGCATGCGCACGACGGAGCTCCCTCCGTCGTGCGCATGCTCAGTGCATAACATCGACCCACTTGCGAGCGGACAGCCGCTCGTGAGTGGGTCTGAATCAGGCCCATTGTCCTTTAGTTATATAGGGTCTAATTCTGAGTCACAAATGCCGCTACAAACTCCTTTCCCTGGTATACATCGGTGCAGCCGAATATGCAAGAACTGAGACGCCCACGTGCACGCTGTAATAACGATTGGTGCGTCCTTATACGCCACCATTGATCGCACCATCGAAAATTGCGTTAGCTCTTTGGCAGGTGCAGCTTCTCTGTCTCATGGCCTCCTATGCCTGCGCCTATGCGTCTGGGAACGCAGCCATTTACATTCACATGCCCATGGCACTCCCGTTTTTGCGTGCACTGCCAGCCACCGCCGAGGAACCCCACATCACTTTTCCGCAACCCTTTCTGATACCGTCTATCCCGATATCAACAGCACGTGTGTGCGTAGTGCATACAGAGGGCCTGATTCAGACTCGGTCGCAACCGGGTCGATGTTTGCCCACTGGGCATGCGCACGACGGAGCCGGCTCTGTCGTGCGCATGCGCGAGACCCGGCTAGCGGCGGGTGCTCCGTCGCTCCAGGTCTCGCACCAAAGGGGGCGAGCTGTCGATGGTGATTGACAGCTCGCCCCGTTTGGTAGGCGGGCAGGGGGGGTGGCTGGCCAAACGAAGGCGTTCCCGAAGGAAAGCCTGCCGTTTGGGGGCGGCCCCACTGACATCACTCTATTAGAGCCAGAAGCTCTCTGGGGCTTGCGGCCACGAGACCCTACCACAAGGGTCTCTTCACAAGCCCGATGATCGCGATGGTCATCCACAGCTATGCGAGCGGCCAGGAGGCAGAACAAAAAAAAACGCCCTGATTCAGAGCGAGCGCTCGTTCAGAGAGCATCCGTCTCTGAATCAGGCCCACACTGCGTAATGGGCTTTCAGAACTTTTGCGCATGTGCAAATAATCACTCAACAACATGAACATTGCCATGGCGGGCGGATTACTTGCGGCCCGTATTCAATTTGGAGCGAAAAGCTGAAATTGGCGAAAAAGTTTCGCCAATGACGTCATTTCACCAGGCGGAAAAGTATCGCCGTATTCAATTTGAAAGACTTTCCGCCTAGGCGGAAAGTCAATGCAATGTATTGGCGAAAAAGTTTCACCTATGAATAGCAGGCGAAAAAAAGTGCAGAAGTGGGGTTTTGGGGTGCAACACTGCGGGAACCCCCGTGCAGCCTTCAGACAGTTCCCCAAAGGTAAACTGCATCAAAAAAATTTAAATCAAAACTTAGAACACCCCCAAAAAACACTTTTATTTTGGGGGCGGAAAAAAAAATGCTGGGGCCAAAGTTAAAAACTAGCGAACTAGACTCCACGGGGGTCCCCAAGTATGCCCCAGGTGTTTGTTTCATTGCAGGTACTTGCGGCGGATGGATTTTTCATGATTTTTTAAACTTTACTTTAGCAACTTTTAAATATCCTGGCCCCCATTTTCAAGTGCCCCAAATTTGCTGGGATAAGTTATTTTCTGCAAGAAATACTCTTATATACTATTCTGCACCACTTATTAAAAAACGCTATTTAGCAGCTATTGAGCCCGTTTAAAAACACCAAATACCTTCAGCAAGCCAAATCGGGGGTAACCATAGGGAACCCCCATGTCAGAGCATCTTTTGGGGGGTGTCAGGCTGATTTCCCCAAAATCTGACAGTACTTTCCGCTTGTTTAAGTTTCGCCGGGTCCCGTTTTCGCTTACTTTCAAATTGAATACAGTGATACGCGGGCACGTACGGGAGAAAGTAGGCGGAAAGTACGGGAGGCGAAAAAGTATCGCGGGTGCGAATCAAATTGAATACGGGCCTAAGAATCCGGCCCATAGTGTTAACAATCTATTGCATTCCGGCACATCATATCCTGCCCCAGTGGAGTTTACAATCTAATTTATCTACTACAGTCACACATACACCAGTGGCAGTTTAATGAAATGTCAGTTTAACTACTGTACCTGTACCTGTATGTCTTTGGGCCCTGTGAAGAAACCGGAGTGCCCAAATGTGAACAGGGATAATCTTTATGCTCAGGAAACTGCACTTTCTAATTCACTAGTATAAATATACTGCAAACATACATTATACTGGCTATATCATACCAAACAGCCTGTGGGTCTCATTCAGACCCGCTTGCAAGCGGGTCGATGTTTCCCAAATGCGCATGCGCACAACGAAGGCGCCTCCGTCGTGCGCATGCGCGAGACCCGAATAACGACGGGGTAGCCGTCGTTATGGGTCTTGCACCAAAGGGGGCGTGCTGTCGATGGTGATTGACAGCATGCCCCCTTTGGTGGGCGTGCCGGGGGCGTGGCTGCCCAGACGGAGGCGTTCCTATGGGAACGCCTACCGTCTGGGGCCGGCCCCACTGACATCACTAGTGATGTCAGTGGGAGTGATTTTGGCTCTGATAGAGCCAAAATCACTCCAGGGCTTGCGGCAGACGAGACCCTACCGCAAGGGTCTCGTCGCAAGCCCGATGGTCGCGATGGTCTTGACCATCATAATGGACGCTCGCATAAGCTGTGGGTGGTAACCCACAGCTCTGCGAGCATCCACGAGGCCGCCTTGGAAAAAAAAAAACCGCCCTGATTCAGAGCGGGCGCTCGTTCAGAGCGTCCGGCTCTGAATCAGGCCCTGAGTGTAATAATATTGTGCTCCTGCTTTTCACATTAATTTTCCGCTTGCGATATTCTGGATGCAATTTAAAAAAAGAATATTAAGGGCCTGATTCTAAATCACACGGTCGCAGCCGCACCTTTTGCCACAGATGTGTGCCGCCGGTGATTTCTTCAGAACTGAGACACCCACTTGCAGTGTCTTGCGGCAGAACAAATCCGTCTCGGAGCGCACCATCCTAACTTGCACCAACTATGGCAGGGTGCAGATACTCAGACGCAGCCGCTGTCAGCGTCAAGCCCGAGTCTGCCTAGCCACACCCTTTTACCTCTCAGGAACGCCCACTAAAATCCACACTCCCTGTGTCCAAATTTGTTCTGTGTCTCATTGTGGTCACAATCGGGACACATGCGCAGTGCACCTCAGACGCACGTGGAGTACATAAAATATCGGCCTACTGCGCTCATACTGGCAGAGCGTGCAACTCGGGCCCTAAGAATCGCCTTCTGCATTGCCCACGCTGCGGACGTTATGTGGCTGAACCAATGAGGAGATAATGGTGGTTTATGGCTTGAGACCTTGGTTTGAACTCACTGACGGTAACGTGTGACCTTGGACACGTCACTTTGGGGTCTATGTACTAAGCAGTGATAAGAGACAGAGTGAAAAGTGATGTCTGTGATAAGTGCCAGCCAATCAGCTCCCAACTGTCATTTTTCAAACACAGCCTGTGAGATGACAGTTGGGAGCTGATTGGCTGGCACCTTATCACTTTTCACTGCTTAGTACATAGACCCCTTTGTCTCCCTGTGCTGCAGGCAACAAATGCTAGTCTGTAATAAGAATAAAAGCGGGATTAAGATTCCGTGCAGTCATTCTATAGGGCTGTCCCAGGGTGTGCACACATCCTGTGCTATTGACCTGTGCAGTCAGTTATAGTACTATGGATGCGCATTGATATTGGATGTTTTGCAATTATCAATATCTCAGCCTGATACAAAATGATATTATGGTCAATACTATTCACACGATATATATGTTCCCCAGCCACCCAGCTGCTCTTCCCATCCCAATGCTCTCCTGCATTCTTCCTGAGATTCTCTGAGGTCGAAAGATTATCTTGTATCGAATATTGATTTTTATGTGTGTGTGTTGTTGGTTTCTATCATATCGATATTATTGTTATGATATTGTCATTATTTATGTATCATACTTGCCTACTCTCCCAGAAGTTGTGGGAGAGACTTGAATTTGCGAGCAGTCCCCCGCACCCCTAGAAGAGTAGGCAGTCCTCCCGCATCCAGTGCCCACTGTCTAACAAAATAGGCACTATGAGGAGGTTAATGTCACGAACTGCAGGTAAACTGGTAGGTGGCGGGGCCAACATGACGTGTTTTTATGCAAATCACGTCATATTGGCCCCGCCCCCTCACTGTCGACTCGCGAATCGAGGGCATTCCCTGTGAGGGGGTGGGGCCTAATGACGTGTAGTGCCGGGCCCCACCCCCAACTCCAGTCAGCCGGAAAACTAGGTAAGTATGATCGATAGATAGATATTTCCCTTATCGATCCACGTATGCCGATGCTGTATTGATTTGGAATATCGCTACAGAACCTCCAATTCTCTACAACCGCTGTATTTTATACCCGCCCCTGGCCTTTCTCCAATCCCAGCATCACAAGCCAAGAATGGTCATACTTCCTATCTTATCTGCAAAACTTACAATTAATTTGCATGGATGGGTGATGTCAACAGTGGAACAATCCAGCTACTAGGGGTCTGTTTACTAAGCTGTATTAGGACTTAGGAGATAAAGTGAACGGCGATAAGGTACCAGCCAATCAGCTCCTAACTGCCATGTCACAGGCTGTGTTTGAAAAAAGGCAGTTAGGAGCTGATTGGCTGGTACCTTATCACCGTTCACTTTATCTCCTAACACAGCTAACACAGCTTAGTAAATAGACCCCTAGGACAATTACGCATAATGGCTTTTAACAAATTTTTAACTCTTTGTTTACATTTTAACCATTTTTGTTCCAACTGGGCCATATTCAATATGAGGTGAAATGTCGGAATCGGCGATAAATTATCGCCGATGACGTCATTTTCGCCTATTTCAATTATCCCTGTATTCAATTACATTGACTTTTCGCCGGTGCGAAAAGTCATTGTAAGAAAACTGGGATACTTTTTTTGCCAGCCTGTAGCTGGCAGAATTGGGGTTTAGGGGTGCAGGCTTAAAAAAAATAGCCTGCACCCCTGGGAATGGTCCCTAAAAATAATCTGTGTTAAAAAAAAAGTAAAAAAAAAAAAAATAGGGACACCCCAAAAAATGTTTTTTTACATTTTGGGGTTTAAAAAAAATGGGGAACACACTTCTAAATTAGTGGAATGAAGTCCAGAGGGGTTCCCTTATATGCGGCAGGTGTTTTCTTAATTGCGGGAGTAGCGGCAGGTGCATTTTTGCATAATTTTAAAAAATCATTTAAGGGACTTAAAAATATGCTTACCCCCATTTTCAAGTACCCCAAATTTGATGGGCATAGTTATTTTTCCCCAAAAAAAACTTCTAAATCCTCTTCGCATTTATGCACCTGCCGCGGCTATTTAAAAACCTGACTTTCTTCTGCAGGCAAAAACGGGGGTGCCCATAGTAACTCCCCAGGTCTGGACATCTTTAGGGAGGTCATACAATTATTTCCTGAAAACTCCCATATTTTTTCGCCTACTTTAAAATTTAATATGGGGAATAGCGGGCACGCGCGCAATACTTTTCCGCCTGGAAAACAGGCGAAGGAGGCGAAACTGGACTTTTCGCCTCAAATTGAATACGGGCCTTTTGTCCTGATTTTTCCAGTCTATCCACTGACTCAGGACACCATGATGCATCAGGATTATTGGGCACCATTTTTCACGTGGGATTTAGAGGGGAATTCAGTTAGAGGAGAAAAGCCATATTCGCCTGTTTTTTTGTGAAAAATTCGCCAAATTGAATTCCAGGACAATTTCGCCTAAGCAGAAACAATTCTCCAAAATGATTCTCCTATCAATAGCTGGTGAAAAGAAATGCAAAATCTTTATTTTGGGGTGCAAACGTGGGGAAACAACTCAGACCCCTTGGGACAGCTCCCCAAAGGACAAATCTGCAAAAAAAACAGAAACAAAAACCTAAGAACACCCCAAAAAAGAAATGTAATTTTTGGGGTGAAAATTTAAAAAGTGGGGGGATAAACATTAAAAGTAGCGAAACACACTTCTTGGGGGTCCCCAAGTATGGGTCAGGTGTTTTGGGGATTGCAGGTGCATGTAGCAGGTGGATTTTTCACGTTTTTTAAAAGTTCACTTTAGAGACATAAAAATATGCTAGCACCCATTTTCAAGCACCCCAAATTTGACAGGAATACTTATTCTCACCAAAAAATACAGCTTTATGCCATTCTTCACCACTTTTACAAAGACACTAATAGCAAGCAATTTACACAACTGAAGTACCCAAAATAGTCTTATACGGGTTATTAGTACACATCTATATTGATTCCCTATGTTAATATATCTTTTTCTGGGGTACAGACTGATTTCCCCTATTCTTTCAGTACTTTTCACCTGTTCCGCATTCGCCTATTTCCGTTTTCGCCTGTTTTGCAATTGAATTAGGTGAAAAGCGGGGACGCGCACGGAATAAATTCGCCTCTGAAACAGGCGAATGAAGCGAAAGGTCGCACAGGCGAAAACGTCGCCTCTAATTGAATATGGCTCTTAGACCTTTCCACATTTGCGCTCACTACACTTAATTTTTTCTAATTTGACGTGTTTGGTTTTCACACTTTGATAAAATGGTCTGAGAAAATTAATTTTTGCTCTTGGACATCCACCAAAAGTATTAGTTAATAAGGACTTTAATACAGTTTGATAAATAGGGGTGGAGTAAGAAAAGTTGAAATTCAAAATGTTGACATTCAGAATTTCAACATGTTTACAGCCAGAATGTCTACGTGGACATTAATTCAACAAGCGATATGTCGACATTCACAAATGTCGACATGGTTAAAATTTAGACAATTAACTTGTCGACACCAGAATGTCGGCATACAGGTTTTTTTTGTGTGTGTGTGTGTATATTTTTGCATTACCCAAAACCTCAGATAAGCCGTAAACTTCTCTGAACCCTAATCCTAACTTTAACCTTAAAAATTAAACAAAAATATTTGTCAACATCCTGGTGTCGACATGTTAAATATCGACATTATGTCGTCACTTTAATCATCTTGACATTTGTGAATGTAGATATTGTGTCAGCCTTATGTTCATGTCGACATTCTGACTGTCGACACTTAGAACCTGTGGACATCCCGATGTCGACATTCTGATTCTAGACACTCTTAATATCGACAATTTGACCAGCTACCAATAAATTGGACTCTAAAGCTGGGTATACACTAAGCCAACGGGTTGGCCACTTGGCGGACCCGCCAACCTATCTAACAATTGGTAAGTGCATACACACTTACCAATCGTTCGGCTGATGCATCTGCACTGACATCACAACTGGGCGGGCATTTAAATTTGCCCACACAGTTGAAATGTCAGTCACCCGCGGGTCCCTGCAGCAAGTGTACGGGCAGTCGTCGGGTGACCCGTACACATAGGCAGACGTGGCGATATATCTTCAAGATATATCGTCATCGGCTGAGCTGCAGGGCAGATGCGATATGTCTGTGAACGACATCGTTCACGGACATATCATCTGTCAGTGTGTTCTCAGCATTGCCTAGGAGTGATCTTGTTTTCCCAGCATAAAGAGCATTATGAAACGTGTACAGTCTCCTGAATGTCTTATATTTTCCCGACACATTTGCTTTCCCCAGCCTGTCGCACCAGTGTTACAGGACTGTGATTGGCTTATGTCAGTGTTTTTGCTATCTCGTAGAAGACGCTGCCAGCCTGTAAAGGCCACGTTGTCAGGACACATAATGTCCTTTCTTCTGTGATAAAACCCCATCTTTATTCCTTTATTCTGGCGTTGGTTCATTATGCTTCATCAGCCTCCGTGAAAAGTGGAATTCAATTTTCTTTAGAAATTCAACATCCCCCATCCCTTTATCTTGTTACTGTCTGCTGGCGGCCACCCAAACCGTCACTCACAGTCTTCGGACACTAAAATATATATATATTTTTTTTCTTTCTTGATCTAAAGAACAGAATGATTAATGCGCTATGGTATTTCATGTGCTGTCCTGAAAAGGCGAAGAGACAGACGCATGGACAAATTAATCAGCAAAAATGCAATAATATACTATACCAAAATAAAAACATCACTGGAAGATTAATAAGGGGTCTATTTACTAAGCAGTGTCAGGAGACAGAGTGAAAAGTGATAAGGTGTCAGCCAATCAGCTCCCAACTGCCATCTCGCAGGCTGTGTTTGAAAAATGACAGTTACGAGCTGATTGGCTGGCACCTTATCACTTTTCACTCTGTCTCCTAACACTGCTTAGTAAATACACCGCTAAGGGTGCGTGCAAGCTTTAATTATACCTATCTCCAAGGATTTGTTGTGACATTGGTCCTGCTTCAGAGATGTCCGGTGTTGCAATCGCAGCCGCGATTTGGTATGCCTCGGAGGAGCGATTGTTTGTAAAATAGCACCCTCCCCTAACAGTACTGAGACGCCCACCGCAGCCATCACAAACAGCATGGCAACTGAGGGCCTGATTCTGCAAGGAACGCTATTGCAAATTTGCCATCGCAGCTGCGATTACGCACCCAGTTCAACTGCGAGAGTATGCTAATCCATTTTGATCGCTATGCTGCCGTAGCACTACATAAGGACGCCCACTTTACCGTACACACATCCGTAATGTTTAGCAAGACTGTGAAAACATCGGTACAATCGAGTACCATCGCAGCCTCACGCACACTTGCACAAGCTCTGACCTTACTCAGAAATGTCTAACTTCAGCGCACGCTATCAGGCCTCAGTCTGTGTAGGGCATCGCAGCGGATAAGTTATGCACGTCCATGCAACTGCGTTCAAATGCACTGGCACGCTGACCACCCCCCGTCACCACCCACAAACGGCACTTCCTGTCAATCACTCTGTACGCAACAGTCGGCCGATTGCGTGCGTATTAGCAACTGCGATCCAAGCTGAATCAGGCCCTGTCTGCGTTTTTGCCGACCACACCCCCATTTCCTCCGCCAAACGGTGCCTTCCTGTCTTTCACACTACTATACCTGAATGTATGCGTGTGGGATCGCAGAGGGGGCTTGGCACTACTTCATCCTTACTGGGGCTCATCAGTGCAGGAAGTTGAACATATGGTATTTTTTGGTAACATGCAGACCTTTTAAATGGGTATTTCTTTATACTTTCAAATGTCTCACGCTACACTGTAGCTCTTGATGTGCAGGGACACATCTGGATCAGGTGAATACAAGGGATTTAACACTAAGCAGCTCTGCACAGCCGAGTGAAAAGACATTATAGAGAGGAGTCTGGCTGTTTAGAGCCATGTGGAGTGAGAAATGATGTGAGATGGGGCTCATGTCGCTTTTGAAATTGTACAGCGAGCATACAGACAAGTGCGGCACAGCTGTAATTTCCTGCCGTGCGTCCGTGACCACGTTGCAGCATTTCATCCACACAGAACTAAACATGAATTATTTTTTTAAGGTAGTTGATTGCTAGGAAGCACTAATAATTGGGCTGTGGGAACAAGATACACCCCTAGGTGCTGGCTATTATGGTCTCTAGGATCTTTCATTTATAGCTTGTTTCGAGAACTTACCATTTATTTATACAGAAGACAAACACTTCCATCGTTTAGTAACCTTGTTTTCATGTCTTGCTCCCAGCAGGTGATCTGGAAGGAAAGGAAAGAGGAGATGGGCGGAGCTTGATTAGACAGATGTGGGGGGAACCATCTCTGTATAAACAAAGCAACCAATCAGAATCTAGCTATCATTTATCAAGTACATTCTTTGAAATGATAGCTAGAAGCTGATTGGATAGTACGTGTGACTTCTCCATCTGTCCTCTTGATACAGCTTCCCCAAAGGGTGCGATGACAGGATTTTTTTGGTTTATTTAAACCTCTCCCCACTCTCACCTCATACTTACCTTACTTTTCACAAATCCTCTCCGGGAGCAGCTCGGAAAAGGAGATGCTGCTCTGAGTTTTCAGTTTTCAAAGTTTGATGAATATCAGGTGGTCCATTTTGGGACCCCTGATGATGAATGGCCCGGTAACCTAAATATGCGGTAACTAGCATGTCTGCATGGTTAATGGGCCATTTATTGGATGATGAATAGGCCCTCTAGCCGATACACACCACGCAGCGCAATATGCCTGGTGTGAGTAAGCCACCAGGTCCCGTGCGACTCTATATTTTTATCTGAAATTGATTCTAAGTCGCGATGTGACCTTGACGCACAAGGAGACTGTGCTGATTCATTTGATATGTGCCACTTGTAATCTGTGTGCGGCTGAGCCTGTAAATGGAACTTGCCGTGGAACTCTCATGCTGACTCAGAGACTCAGTCGCACACAGATATACAGGTGCCCAGGGCCGGACTGGCCGTCGGGCACTTCTGGCATATGCCTAAGGACCGGCTCGAGGAGGGGGGGGGGAGAAAGAGTCCCCCGCCCTCCACCCAACGGCTCCAGAATCATTATGATATCACGAAGACGGAAGGGGTGGAGGTGTCTATGGGCCGGCAGCGGCTGTGCTGGGCCGGGAAGAGATGGAGGCGTGCCGCGAGGCCAGCCCCCGTGACTTGTGGCACGCCCTCTTTATTTCACCACGCCCCCCCTTCACACGCATGTGCTGGGCAGACTGCCAGGGCTGATATACAGCCTCAGTCCATCCCAGCAGGTGCCAAATATCAAATTATTCAGTACAGTCTCCTTGTGCGTCCTAGTCACAAAAAAGATGCTCGGTGCTAGCAGAGTCTGGCGGGACCAGGCGCAGTGAGAGGGGCTGTTTAGTGTGACTGCAGGAAAGATGAGTGAGGATACATCTGTATTCTCAGTGCTCTAACATGAGCCTGTTCTTCAGTAGCATTTATATGATGCTCGCCAGGCGGATAGGAAAATCATGCTACACAAACGCTAACCTTAGATATTCCGTTTTGGTGAACGTTCCTGACAGGTTCAGTGTTATTATTCTCCGTTTATAAAGCAGCAGCATATTCACACTCACTGTGCATACTGTAGTTATATGTCTGCTTGTAAGAGATGGATACTTAATATAACCACGCTCCTTGCAAAAGGCCAAACTGCAGGCATGATTCAGAGATGGACGCAAACCCGATATTTTTCGCAGTTAACGATTATCCGTGGTCTGAGCAAGCATATGAGCCGCACAGCGCATGATTCAAATTGCATTACCGTCGTCGGTCGCAGCGAGTATTTGCCCGCAGTGTGACTGACAGATCGTTAGCGTTTGTGGGAGGTAACGGTGGAGTGGCAGCTAAAACGCAGGCGTGACGCAACCGTTTTGGGGTTGTGCCACAACTTGCAATTGCAATTCCGTACTCATTCGTAATGGTTCTGGCGTCTTATATCCGTTGGCCATTCTGCGTGGCCTTAGTGTTACTCAAGTCCGAAGATCGACCGATGTGCGTCCAACAATTATGTGGGACACACCATGATGCGTGAATAAACCCCCAACTTGCGACGGCACATTCACGTCTGTCCCGTTTCCACAACTTTAAAAATAGGGAGATACTGTATGTGTAATTCACGCTATTAAGTAGCTTTTTAAAGATGACGACAAAGTAATAAGTCAACGTTCTGGACATAATAAAATATACTAATTCATTTCATATGACAGTTGTGTGATCTACGGTACTTGGGTTTTCTGGATAAGAAGTTTTTCTATTAAATATTTGAAATCACATTTAAAGATCCCCCCTAGTTACCCCACATGATCCTTTGCATTCTGACCTGCAGGTGGTGGGGGCGAACCATGGCAGCAAGTTTGAGGGTAATGAGGGTGCTGATTTTCTAAGGGGGAGGGGGGGGGGTAGAAGCTTGCCCTGCTTCTAGTGATTCTTGTGGTCTGATTCCTGTATGGCAGGGATGGGCAACCTCAGGCCCGGGGGCCGTATAAGGCCCTTGGAATCATTTGGTTTGGCCCTCTGAGCTTTTTTTCTTCTAGCCTCATCTGGCATCCTGCAGCCAGAATCTATGCAGCAGTGCCGCCTGGAGCTTCCTTAGGACACTTCAGACGGTCACACCGCTGCCCTTACAGCTCCCCGGGCATCCTCAGGATGCTGCAAGCATTGCTGTAATCACTGGCAATTGTGGCCCCGTCTCTGTGTGACATCACACGGAGGGGGCGTGGCCTGCACCGGGCCCGCAAATAATGTTATATATATCAAAATGGCCCTCGGCAGAAAAAAGGTTCCCCACCCCTCCTGTATGGGCACTAGCATTGGAAAAGTAAGTGACTGTGTAGCTGTCTCATTCCATCTATTCCTGTTGAATTAACAACTTTCTCAGCCAGTGTGCCTGATTCTGAGTCCGACACACCTCATGTAGGGATGGACATCGGTAGTCGATGGTTTGTTAACCATCAATGTTTTTCAGACGATGGTGATGGTTTTACCATTCAATGGTGCCATTTATATATTTGCCACCATTGAAGGGTTATAAAGGAGACGCCAGTCAGCGGCGGGTGGGGGCGGCTGGCGGCATTGCTGTTGTCCTCCTGACTCCAAGTCCTGTTGCCTAACTCCGCTCCACCTCCCCCAGTGACATGACATGATGCCCACTTTGGCCGTGTATTGCGCATGTGCGAATTTGGAAAACTGCGAATGCTTGGACTATCGCGATGGATTCACCATTGAATGCTTGCGATGTGATGGTTAACTACCATCACATCAAAACATTAGATGGCGGAAGCCCGTTCCACCATACGATGACGGGCTTCCTATTTTCATCCCTAAACTCACGGATTTCAGCGTACTGCACATGCGTTAGAGAAAGAAATTGGCGACTTCTCATGCGCAGGATCAGCCATATGGTTACTGGCGGAGTTCGCTTCGAGCGAATAGACTGATCCATATGCCAACGGACCACACTTTCCGTGAATTGGGGCTAATTGGGTGGTGACCATGATATCACACAGAACTCTTCTGTCTCGTGGGATTGATGTGGGAGTATCGTGTAAGACGATCGTGGGATTGTGAAAATTTGGGTGGGAGGTAGGGGAAAAGGTTGGGACAGAGGGGCAGGGGCTGTCTTTCCTGTGTCATGTATACTGGGTGCCACAATTTCTGGTGGAAGCCCTGGCAGTGACCACTGATGGTACTGGATGACCACCATGACTGCACGTGTAAAATTAACAGAAGCTATTGTGTTATAGCCTTTTTTGTGGGGTGGGGGGGGGGGGGGTGTTCAGAGCTTTCAGAATACTGTATGTATGTGTTTCATTTAGGATAGTTGGGGCTATATAGTATATTACAATGCAGAGCCGTAACTAGACTTTTTGGTGCCCTGTGCAAGAGAGAGCATTGGCGCTCCCCACACTCTCCCTCCATTTTATTAAATAAGGACATAATATAGTCCACCTGAAAAAGGACCATGGCTTCATGGGGAAAGGCCAAGGTAAGGAATAGATAGGGGTACTCCTGGGGCAGCCAGGAGAAGCTGGGGATAAAAGGAGAGGAAGCTCCAAGTAAGAATGATAATAAACAGGAAATTGACAGGCCCAAACAGCGCCCCCTGCCCTGCGGTGCCCTATGCCATAGCACTGGTCGCACTACCCTAGTTACGGCCCTGTTACAATGCACAGGTGTCCGGTTATTTACTTATGCACCTATTAAAGAAGACGTTAACTGTTGGGGGGTTATCGAGGACTTAGGGCCTGATTCAGAGCCAGACGCAAGTGGCTGCTCGTTCGCTCCGAGCGATGTTTGCCCAACTGCGCATGCGTACGAATCATAATACGCATGCGCGAACCAGTCATTGCGGCCGAAAATCGTTTGTTCGCTATATTGCGAATGCCTGTTATTTTGAGTGACAGAATGAGGCGTTTGTGGGTGGTAACAGGGGAAGGTGTTTGAAAACGGGGAGTGGAGATCAGAACGCAGGCGTGCTTAAAGGTCAAAACGGGCGTTTTATGGGTGTGCATAATTAATACAGCAGCGTCATTGACCACGTCACTGGGTTATTTTATAGTCAGAACTGCTCGCAAGATTGTGGTAGGAAAAACCAACCACAAGAATAGCGAGCAGTTCATAGCCTGGTCGATGTACTCGATTAATCTAATAAATAGCGGACATGACGTATGGTGCGAGCGGCCAGGGGGCGTAGTTATCCCAGAAACGATCGCAAGTTTTGTTCGCTCGTTCAGACATAGAGGTGTGAACAGACCGCAAAGAGCAAATGGTTCATTTGAATAGCCACCCCCTTTTCCTGAACGACCGTCCGCAAATTGCGTCCGGCTCTGAATCAGGCCCTTAGTTAAGAGACTGCCCTACACCCCTGCACGTGAGATGTGAGACTACAGAACATATGTTGATGATGAGATGACGACTGATAAAGTTTCTGCTGTTTGATATGAATGATTCGGAGCCGCCCCAGAATAAATACTGCAGGCAAAGGGACACAGCAGGATTCCATATTGATTTGTTTTTGATGGCTGATGGAGCCTATGTTATAGGAAATAGGGATTTAGATTAAACTGGAATTTAAATGACATTGAAAATTGGTGATCGCAGCTATGCACATGGGAAGAGACAGGAAAGTAATTGTCTGCTGATGTTCAGGAATTAAGGAGTGACAGCCAGTCCTGGGGATCTGTCTCCTGTGTACAGTAAGTAGCATGCGCCATGCAAAGGGATGTATTTACCATAAGACCAAGTGTGCAACTCACTTTAAGCAGCGGAATGTAGGGGACAAAGGAGACATATGTCAGTATGAAACAGTGACAGCTGTACGGATGTGTCCACATACATCTTACTTCCAAGTGCATTAAACAGCCTTTCTAGTCGCGCCATGCCGTGGTGGGACAAGGAAGCGCCAAGCCTTTTTTCGGGCAGCTTTGTCCCTTAAAATGCGCCTTATTCGCAAAGCGAGCAGGACGCACAAGCAGCTTCTGCAGATTAAAATGATATGCGGCATGCCTATATTCTGTGTGCGACTTCGGGTGTATCTGCATGCGAACCGCTACGTTACAGTTTGCACGCAGCCAGCCAATTGTTTGCATTCTGCACATGCTTGCACATTGCAGTGCGCGTACACGAACCAGTGCGAGTGATCGGGAAGCGTCCGCTCGCTGCGCATAGACAGCCCGGCTGAATGAGTGACAGGAGAAGCCGTTTGTGGGTGGTGACAGGGGCGGGCCGCTAGAAACGGCGGAGCGGAGGTGCGAACGCAGGCGTGCCTGAGCGTCTTAACGCCGTTTCAGAGGCGTGCATAATTAAGAGGCAGCGTCATTGCACACGTCACTTGGCTGAATTTTACACTGAAGCGCTCGCAGTGCTTGCGGTAGGGTATGGTCAACCACAAGTGCTGCAAAAGCTTCTGATGGTACTCGATGTTACCGATGGTAACATATACACCCTGGAGATGACGTGCGCAAGTGGGCATCTTAAGACAGGATGGTGGGCGTCTGCATACTCAGTGTGATCGCACGCTAAGACATAGAGGGCGTGCTAATGTTTTGAACTGCGATCGTCCGCCTTGCCGAATTTGCATACGCATCAAGCGAGCGGGTCTGAATCGAGCCCATAGTTCAAAGAGTGTCAGTAAGAGATTATACTTTATGGACCTTTTATGCGGATTTCGTTTTTCACTAAAAAGGGGTCTCTATGTCTACACTGCTGATTGAATTAATATGCGTCTGTCATAAAAGGGCTCATTTATTAACCCTGCATTTAGGTGCACTGAACCAATGCAACCAATTAGTAATAAATGGGGAACACAGTATGTACTAAAGGTATATTTTAATAAATGTTTAATGATTTAAAATCGATTAAAATCAACCTTTAGTAATTATACTCCTGGGTATTTATATGCCCAATGCATGTTAGACAGAAGCACAAACTTGCTTATATTTCATACCCCACTTCCAGAAGGTGCAAGGGCAAAATGCGAAAGGAGATGGGCGTATCATGAATCACCACGTGGGTGGGACTACAGTGCATTTTGCAACAGTTGGGTCTCAGAGAGGACTTAAGCTGCCCATCCACTAGAAGACATGAAAACGGCTGCACGATTACGACATTGTAATCGTGCAGTCGTTTGTCAGTCTGTGATGAGCCTGCACTGAACGACCACAAGTGCAGTGCAGGCTCATCAATCATCTGCAAACATGCTGAACCTGACGTTATCATCAGGTTGCCCAACATGTTTGCCGATGATAGATGTCTAAACAACCAGCGGGAGCGCGCATCGCTGGTCATTTTAGACATTTTTGCAAACGATTGAATGATAACGATATCATTATCGTTCAATCACTCAATTTAATCATCTAGTGATGATTGTTGTGGAAAAAATGTATTGCATACAATATAATAATAAACGTACATTTCATTATATTGCATGCTCCTAGCCCATATCCCCTTTACAAGAGTACAGAACGCTGTATAAGTGGGTTCTCCTAATGTAGTCATTAAATAAGATTCACTTTCGCAAGCATTGTGTCAAATAGGCTGCAGTTCCCTAATGAAATATCTGGCACAGAAGCTTATTGTAACATTTTAAAAATGACACATAGCTGTAAGAAGCATGGGTGGGCTCTAGAGGCGACATGTGCAGCGTCTATTAGGCGACAGATCTGATGCTCCCTGCAGGCTATGGATTAACCATCCCGGCACAATGTGCTCTATATTTATCAAATAATACTGAGCGTGTCATTACGGTGCCTAGTTACCAGAACAGAACTAAACCTCTTCTCTCTGCATCTTAGAGTGAAGCTCTGAGCTTAGCGCATTTACATTCATTGTTATGCTTCTCAATTTATGTCTCCTTAGCAGTTCTCCACCTATCAGACGTATAATTGTCAGTTATCATTGTGTTACTTCCTGATTATCAAGCCCTATGAATTGTACGTGTACATTTGCTCATCCTTTTTGCACCATAACCGAAATGCATTCCGCATAGCGCTCGCAAGCGGGTTGATGGCCGGGCTGTGCGCATGTGCGGCGTACGCGCTACGCATGCACGAGCCCCGTAGCGAGTGAATGTTCGCTCGCTGCGGGACTCACTACAAGATGGGGCGGCTGTCGATTGTGATTGATTGGCATGCAGGGGGGGTGGCTGGACAAACGGAGGCGTTCCTGAAAGAACGCCTGCCGTTTGTGGGCGGACCTACTGACATCACCAGAGATGTCAGTAGTGAACTTCCTGCTCTATTAGAGCAGGAAGTTCACTGGGGCTTGCGGTGGACGAGACCCTACCACAAGGGTCTCGTCGCAAGCCCAATGATCGCGATAAGCGCGACCATCGCCAGGCCGCCCACTAAAGCTGTGAGAGGTCACCCACAGCTTAGCGAGCGACCTGGTGGCCGGTGAAAAAAAAAACGGCCCGCCCTGATTCAGAGCAAGCGCTCGCAAATAGCGAGTGCCTCTGAATCAAGGCCTTAGACCCTCCAGCATGGTTAGAGATTCTCAGACTTTTGTACCTATTTTCAAAGATGTAATAAGGCTTTTCTGCGCCCAGGTCAGCCGTGCCCCCCCATAGAGCATGACGTGATGCGGATGGGGTGGGGCCGGCAGCCACAGTAATTACAGCTCTGATTGGAGAATCCACAGGATGCTCCCTATGGTGCTGTAAGAGTGTCTTGGTGCCTGCCGGGAGTGTCCAGAGGATGCTCCGGTGCCACTGTAGCAGCGATTCTGGCTGCGGAGTGCCATTCTAGGCAGCCTGCTAACCAGATGCAAGGGCTGTGGCTGAGCGGTGGTGTCACCCACTCTGCTCTGCGCGGTGGCACCACTCCCACACCCCTGGTATCTTAACTGAGGAAATGTGTCTCATCGCAGCTGCATCCAAAGGGCTTAATTCAGAAATGAACGCGATTTGCATTGCTGCTGCGTCCACAAAAAACGCTAATGCCACAGGGACACCTGAAGGCAAAAGATGCCCACAGCTGGCATTCCAGATCCGAGAGCTGCATCCAAGAAGCAGCTTCGGATCGGCAGCCATCTTCTATCTGTGTAAGCCCAAGCTTACCCAGAATGGCTGCCGGTACTATGCCAGGGCCAGGAAATGTGCGGCAGAAGATGCAGACCCTAACCTCAGCACGCCTACAAAATGGGAGCGACCCCATGCTTAAGGGGCACTGCTGGCAATCTCGCAGACACTGATTAGCACATGCGCAGTACAAATCCTGCACGTGCGCCGATCACTAGCCTTCGGGGATATGCGCAAACCAGCGCTTTGGCGTACATCTCTGAATCAGGCCCAAAGTTGCTTTTAGATGCAGCAGCAATCCTAACATATGCTAATGCAGCAGGAGGCACCTGGTGTAAATGGACGTGTGCTCTGTAGCTGGGTCCGAGAATGCAGCCGTTGGATCACTTGCGAGACCATCGGCCATCTGAGTAACCCTAAGGTAACTTAGGTGGCCGTCTCACATCCGTAGTCAAGGCCAGGAAACCTGCGTCTTAAGACTCTGACCCTTGATTCGGCACCCCCCCCCAGAAATTGGGGACGACACGTCCCCGTTTGCGGAACGCTGGCCAGCCCTGCCCACTCTTCACCCCCGAACGGCAGCAGCCTGTCAATCAGGCTGCGGCTTTGGAGCAGTGCAAGAGATCTCGCAGTGGAAGACACCATGGTGCATGTGCAGTACAGATCCTGCACATGTGCCGATCTTTAACATTGGAGTAATATAGAAACTCTCGCCTGCAGCTGCCTGGGACCATCACGTCATGAATGATTGGGGCTGCCTGAAACCCCCCCTCTTCCCCATCTACATTATCTCTTTGTTCTGCAATCGTGTGTAGAGTATACTTGCCAAATGGCACCCTGCGGAACTCCTCTGCATCGTTTCTGAAAGAGTGGGCTCCTTGGACCTCATGGTTTCATCAGCCTCTCCTCAATTGGTGATGTGCGTATTTATGGTGCTACCCTACTTTGAAATCCTCCTGATTCTCTTGTTCAGCTATCTCCCACGTGGACGAGAAGCTACCATTGTCACAGGTTCAGTCACGTTCTTCGTTTCGCAGTTATCAGCTTTTGCTTTGGTATTATACTGGAAATAGGGAGCACAGTAGTCAATACACTAACGAAAATAAAATATATACCCTAAGTAGGCCGGGCCGACTTGGCTGGAATAGTCCCAGATTCCGGCGGGATCCCATTGTCCTAAGATGTCTGAGAAATATAAGATTATTCCAAGTTTACCATCAAGTGTTTTGAGCACTAAAAAGCAGCATGGTTGGGCTCCGGTTGTTTGATGGGGCAGTTTTCAGGGCATGATTGTGTCTCTCCTGCTTCCCAAATGCCAGGTGCTGGGGGATATGACAAATAATGCCCATATACTTTGCTACAAAGAGGAAAATACAAAAAGAACTAGTATTGTGGGAAAATGTCATTCATACATTTGTTTTATTTTTCAGGTTTCACTTTATTTTCCTGTACCCTAAATTATATCAATACCAGGTAACAACTAGGTTAGAGCCCTAAAGCTCAGCTGTCCGCATATCAATGACCGTTCACCCTTTCCCAGGAGTTAGGGACCGTTCCATTTTCATGCCTGTGGGGAAAAGAAAATGTTTGTTTCTGGTTTTTGGAGGATTTAAATCCACTGAGTGGGTCGGAATATCTGCATTTTACCGGTCGGCTGAGCCATTCATTTCTATATCATCTGTTTCCCAAACCTTCCTTCTGCTCCAGTTATTAATGTCATTCTTAACCACAATTCTCTTCCATTATTTAAATAAAAGGCCCAGTCAGGTGTATCCTTATCCCGTTATCATTTCAGATTCCGCATTAGGTTACAGTAACTCCTTCAGCACCTTACTGCCTGTATGCATTGCTGAGCGGGCTGCACAAAATAAATGGCTTTAATCGGCAAAACATGACTGTAGCGTAGTATTTTCCATGGAAATTTATAAAGAGTCAGTGTATGTTTATCATTAATGTTATTTTGTATTCATTAGGTATGAACATACAGGGGCTGGTGCACATGGAGTATTATACCAGGCGGCAATTGCTCTGCGCATGTTCAGAATAATGTGCAGAAAACATATGTGAAAATTTCTGGTCGACGCTGCAAGGGGGTGCGGTGGCGACAATAGTGGGCGGTGGAAGGGCGTGGTGGCGCAATTGTTTCATTGCAGCCCTGCCAGATGCGACTGCTGCAGAATCTGCAGCAGAACATCGTCTGCATCCACAAATTGCGTGAGGGACCCCTCCGGACCGCCCAATTTTGCCAGGTAAGTGGAGGGAAGTGTGGGGGGGGAGTGTCTGGAGTGCCTGGGGAAGGGGGGGGTCACGTCCAGTCTGGGATACTTGCTGTCTCTTGCACTTACAGTAATGCTGCAGACGATTTCCTAACTCCCACTTACAGCGTCTTGGGAAAGTGCATTTCCGTCTAGGAGCGTCTATAGACAAACCATTGAAACTTGCACCTGTGTGAGGCTGTATGCAATTAGATGAAGCCGCTTTCAGCGACGGCCGCATCGGCTTAGCCCACCCCCAGTCCGGGACAGGGTGACATATATTCTGAACAACAAGGCACTTAGGGGTTTATTCAGACCCGGACGCTAAGCCGCGATCGCTCGCATCCAAAAGGATGCAAATTCCGCGATCGCACTGTCTGGTGTAAGGACGCCCTCTATGTCTTAGAGAGCGACGGCAGAGCGAACGCACGCTGGTATAAAGACGCCCACTTTACTTTCTTAGCACACGTCATCTCCAGGAAGTGTCTGATTAATCAGAACCATCGGAGCTGCACGCAGCGCTTGAGGTAGACCCTACCCCGCCACAAGCACTGCGATCACTGCAGGCTGAAATACAACCAAGTGACATGTACAATGACGCCTCCATACTAATTATACACACCCATAAAACGCCATTTAGACACCCAGACACACCTGTGTTCATAGCACCACTCCCCCGTTCACAAGCACCTTCCCCTGTTACCACCCACAAATGGCGCAATCTGTCACTCAAAGTAGCGTCCAGTCTGTGTACTACGAGTGCACGATTCCCGAGCGCAGTGAGTGACTCGCGCATGTGCATATTGACGCATACGCATGCGCAGATGGGTGACTATCGGCCATAGCGTGCGTCCGCGGCTTAGCGTCCGGGTCTGAATCGGGCCCTTAGGGCCTTATTCAGGTTGGATCACACGACTGCGTTCGCACGCAGCCAGTCGATGTTTGCGTGCACGAACTGGCTGCTGCGATCGGGAAGCGATCTCAGTGTGTGCGCTGTCCAACAGCATAATGATTGACATGAAGTGACCGTTTAGGAGTGGAGATGGGGGGATGGTCAGCGGAACGCAGGCGTGCCTGTGTGTGTGAATGCCATTACAGGGGCGTGCATAATTAAGCCCCTGCGATTGTATACGCTGGCAGAGGTCTAGATGGCGACAGGAAGTTTAGCACTTAGGGCCTGATTCAGAGCCGCTCGTAAGCGGCCGCTCGTTTGCTCCAAGCGATGTTTGCCCAACTGCTCATGCGTACAGATTGTTATACGCATGCGCGAACCAGTCAGTGCGGTCGAAATTCATGTGCTCGCAAAATAGCGAATGCCTGAAAATTTGAGTGACAGAAAGAGGCGTATGTGGGTGGTAACAGGGGAAGGTGCTTGAAAACGGGGAGTGGAGATCCGAACGCAGGTGTGCTTAAAGGTCAAAACGGGTGTTTTATGGGTGTGCATAATTAAAACAGCAGCGTCATTGACCACGTCACTGGGTTATTCTATAGCCAGAACTGCTCGCAAGATTGTGGTAGGAAAAACCAACCACAAGAATAGCGAGCAGTTCATACGCTAGTCGATGTACTCGATTAATCTAATATATAGCGGACATGACGTAGGATGCGAGCGGCCAGGAGGCGTAGTTTTCCAAAAAACGACCGCAAGTTTTGTTCGCTCGTTCAGACCTAGAGGCGTGAACAGACCGCAAAGAGCGAACGGTTCGTTAGAATAGCCACCCCTATTTTCTGGACGAGCGAGCGCTAATTGCGTCCGGCTCTGAATCAGGCCCTTTGTGCGGTAGGGTCAGGTCAACCACAACTGTGCGAATAGTTCCGATGTTACCGATGTTTTCGCTGACTTACAGATGCATGACATGGCAAGTGGGCGGCTTTATACAGTGATGGGCGTCTTGGTATAGTGCTGCGGTTGCCGTGCGATTGCATTCATTAGCATATTTTCGCAGCTAGCGGGCGCATGCGAACGCAGCCGTGCGATCTAACCTGAATCAGGCCCTTAGTCATACAGTCAACCCAACTCTATCTGCCCTTCAGTTTAGAGGAACTTATCTGCTTTTCTTTCAAAGTAAAGCTCATTTATAAAGCTGCTAAATTCTTGCCCAGAGCACAAATGACTCTTTTGTGACATTTACCTGTTCTTGTATTACTAGGTCCATCTGTATTAAAGGCGCGGCAGTGGCAAACGCAGGATTTCTAGAGGGGGGTTTCCAAATGCTTGATATTAGAGAGTATGGACAGTCCATGTAGAGGGTGTAATTATCACTTAACCAGCTTTAATATGCGTCATACAAAGTATATTGGGGTAGATGTATAGCGGCACTTAACGTGCCGCTATAATGCTTCCCACTTCACCTCTTTACCGAGGCGAAGCAGGAAGCACTACCGATGAGATGTATAAACTTCTCATCGGCCGGAGAGGGGGAGCGTTAACTCCCCCCTCCGGCGCTACCCGCTAGAGACAGCAGCGCATCAGCCTAGTGCTGATGCGCTGTGTCTCTGTCCCGGCCGGCTCCACTGAGCATGCGCGGGATCTCGCAAGTATCGCGAGATCCCCGCGTGGAGCCCTAGAGCCGGCAGCCGCCGCAGCAGGGTCAGCGCTGTCCCTGCTGTGGGGATAGGCTAACGCCAGGCTGCAGCTGTCGATAACGACAGCTACAGCCGGCCGAACGGTCATGCATTATGACCGTTCGTACATGGCCCTGCCGTCGGCGCTGCTATCTTATAGATAGTAGCGCCGATAATGACAGGGGCGCACAGCGTCCCTGTCATTTACCACCCAGACCCCCGATCATACATCGGGGAGAAGCGGTATCAGCACACATAACGTGCGCTGATACCGCTTCTGGGCTTCGTACATCTCCCCCATTGTGTGTAATAATTCCAGCATATACAGGACCAGCGATCACAGTAAGCCATTATATGCAGCAGTAGGGCCATCCTGCCTGAGCTGAATGTATTTATTTTAGATGTGGGCACCATTCTAGACTTTTGGAGCAAGTCTGGGAGCCTGGATAAGCAGCAGAAGAACCTAGCACTGCCCTGGACATATATATGTACATATTGGGCTCTATAGCAGCATATCCCTAAAGGCCCCCATACATCAGAGATGGATTGCAGCAATCGTGCAATTTGCAATCGATTGTGTATAAAAATCTTTCCCTTTTTCAATCGATTGTGGCTGTTCTGCAATCTGAAATCGATTGAAAAAGGGAAAGATTTTTATATACAATCGATTGCAAATTGCACGATTGCTGCAATCCATCTCTGATGTATGGGAGCCTTAACAGTGAATGTTTTCCAGATCTCCTAGTTGGTGCACAGGTTTTTTATTACTGGCTGATACATGTTAAAAGATCCACAGGTGGTGCTAATTACTTCATTTGTGATACTGAGAAAAACATGCAGCGCTAGTAAAATTCTATTACATTACTATTTCTATTGTGGTCATGGTGTGGGCTTGGGAGGGGGGTTTCCAGGCAGACGGAAACCCCCCTGCGTTTGCCTATGCGTGGGGATTTTTGCGTCAATAAGGCACTGTCCAAAATTAAGCCCTTTGTGATTGAAGGAATGGAGTAGTTGGCGGGGGGTGGGGGTCTGTGTTGAATGCGAGATGGGTATATTTAAGCACCTCTTATTGTCCCCACATGAGAAAACTAGATTCTGATTTGTGGGACAAAATGTTTAAATATGATTTAAGGGAGGGAGGAAGCAAATTTATGGCACTTTTTTCTCCCCAGCAAGTGACTTGAATATTTTTATTTTTTTTTTAAATCAGGTGTTTTTTATTGAAAGTTTTCCATAAACATAACATTCAAACAAAAACGAAAATAAAATAGCATCATCATTATATTGAAACAGTCGTGAGTAGACTGTTATAAATTATACTGTTACAATAAACAGAGAAGAAAATTATTGAAATAGACATTATATAAGCAAACATGACATGTGTGATTATTTTGCGCCGACAAAAAGGTTATAAATGATTACGAATGCAACTGTTGCATCGTAACATGCAATGTACAAATTGCCAGAAAACAATAAAAAAAAAAAGAACAGGTTATTACATAACATCACATCAGTATAACACTTTAATTAGTAAAATATTGGGAATACATTTATAAATTCACTACAACCCAAGGTAAGCCAGATACAACTCGACTCCAATCAGTATATTTATACGTCAGTTTCTGCCTCATTCGCTCTGCCCAATTCTGAGTGACACCATCTGTCCCATTTTTTGTGATATGTATTCATAGCATTGCGGGACCTAAACATGTGTCTTTCATGTCTGATTACAACATTCACCAACGCTCTCCACTTATGTAGAACGGGGAAGTCAGCTGTAAACCACGTGCGGGCCACAATCACTTTAGCCATTGTGGAGAGACACATAACATATCGATAGAGTACTGGGGAGTGCGTTTCTTCCAAATCCAGTCCGAACAAACAAGTCACAGGACTAAAGTCTGGCAGAGAAGGTTCCGTAACCAAAATATCTCCCCATACCTGCCTCCAAAATTCATTTACTAATGGACAGCTCCATAATAAGTGCCAGAAACCAGCACTCTCTTCCTGACATCTAGGACAAAGTGAGTCCATTCTAAATCCAGCTCGGTGCAGGGATACAGGTGTACGGTATACTCTGTGCAATACGTAATAATGCACCTGTTGATACCTAATACATGGAGTAGTATAACTAATTGAACCCAAGATCTGTAGCCAGTGCTCATCGGAGATGGGGCCAAAGTCAACTTCCCACCTCAGCCTGAGGGGAGCAAGCAACTCTGGGTTTAATTTATTATTAAGAGTCGCGTAAATACAGGATACCTTACCCCTAGACCCCAAGGCAGAAAGTAGAGTTTTAACAGGAGATGGAGATAGTATAGGAGCAGCTCCAGTAAACTGCGCCTGCACAGCATGTCGTAACTGTAAATACCTAAATAAGGCTACATTGGGGACAGCAAATTCAGTTTGTAATTGTGAAAATGATTTAAGATGACCATTCTCATATAACTGACCTATAGATTTAATACCCCTTAAAAGCCACAAATTGTCATTAGACAGTTTGAACAATTCAGCATAAGAACTGTTAAACCAGAGGGGGGAGTCCGCGTCTGTCCCAGACCATTCAAACAGAGTATGGGTATATCGCCAAATCAGCATAGCTTGTCGCAATAGAGGGGGCAATCTAGAGGTGGACATGCCTGATAGTAAAAATAACAAAGGGGTAAAAGAGAATCCCACCCGTTCAGTCAAGAAACTCTGTAACGTCAAACTGGAGGTATCAGATATCCACTCAGACAAATGTACTAACTGGGCAGCAATGTAGTAAAACCGGAGATTAGGAAGACCTAAGCCCCCAGAGGTTTCATTTTTACAAAGGGTTTTGATAGAAACACGAGCAGTACGACAACCCCAGATGAAAGATATAATAATACTATCAATACTACTGAACACCCTTTTAGGTAAATAAACTGGAGAATGCTGTAAGATGTATAGATACTTGGGCTGGATAGACATTTTAAACAAGTTTATACGCCCCAATACTGACAGAGGTAATTTTTTCCAAACGTGGATTTTTGCTTGAAAATTAGTGGTTATGGGGTCTATATTTTGTGAGATATAATCTGATGCCAATGGAGTAATCCATACACCCAAATATTTAAACCTTAGGGTTCACTGCAGGGGGCAAGGCAAATGTTTCTGTATAGGGATACATCCCGATATGGGAAAAATATTGGACTTATCCCAATTAATATGTAACCCCGAAAAGTCGCCAAACACACTAATAATACGTGAAACTGATTCCAATGAGTGTGCATAGTCCTCCAGAAAGAGGAGCATGTCATCTGCATATAGGGCCACTATATCCTCTGCCACACCTGACCTAATTCCTCGGACATCAGGATCCGCCCTAAGCATACAGGCTAATGGCTCAATGGCCATAGCGAAAAGAGCAGGTGATAGAGGGCATCCCTGACGAGTCCCCCTCATCAGGGGAAATGCATCTGACATATGGCCGTTCACAGATACCCTAGCTGCCGGAGAAGAATACAGAAGCTGAATCCATTTTATAAAACGGGGACCAAAGGCAAACTTATGAAGTACTGCCCACAGATAACCCCATTCTATTGAGTCGAAGGCCTTGGCGGCATCCAAAGACACCACCACAGCCCCCTCCCCAAGCATATCTTTTCTCTGCAAATGATAGAATAATCTACGGAGATTTTGAACCGTAGACTTCCCCGGCATGAACCCCAGTTTGATCAGGGTGTATAAGTGAAGTGATAACTAAATTTAGGCGAGTGGCTAACAATTTAGCTAATATTTTAACATCTGTAGATAATAATGAGATAGGACGATAGGATTCAGAGAGAGTAAGGTCCTTCCCCGGCTTAGCCAGTACTACAATAATAGCCTCACACATAGACGGGTGGATAGCTCCATAGTCAAATAGTGAGTTGAATAAATTTAATAAATAGGGATTAAAAAAATCTTTAAATTTCCTATACACTTCTACAGGAATCCCATCACTGCCCGGAGCCTTAGAAGCAGGAAGGGAAGACACAGCCAAATCTATCTCCTCCAAAGTGAATGGTGCATCTAAACATGTGATAGCCTCTTGAGACAGCTTCGGCAGAGTAACACAATCCAAATATTCCCGAAGTTGATCTGGGGAATAGGAAACTCTGGAGGCATATAGGGAAGAATAGTAGTCATGAAATACCTTAGAAATATCGACACCAGAGTAGCGTAACTGGTCTCCAGAATCTCTAATACACTGTACAGTGCCAATATGGGAGTCTACCTTAGCTAAAGAGGCTAAATATCTACCCCCAATCTCCGACTGAAAATACTGATTGTGTCTAGAGAAGAGTAGTCTACGTCTAGACCTGTCAAATAAGTATTCTGTCCACTCCCGCTGTGTACTCAACCACAATTCACGATCACATGGTAATCGAGAGAGGACATATTGACCCTCCAGCTGTGAGCACAAGAGCTCAAGACGAGACCCCTCCCCCCTACTATACTTTTTAATCTCAGATACCCGTCTAATAAACGAGCCTCGCATGTAAGCTTTGAAAGCATCATGCCTAATACCTGGATTTGGACATTGGAAATTATCTATCTGGAACTCCTCCCATGCCGCAACCAGTTCAGAGCCAGCTCCCATCATAGATAGCCAGAATGGATGTAATTTCCAAAACCGCACCCCTCTATCTTGAGACATGTTTATAGCAAGTAAAATAGGAGAATGATCTGAGATACCCCTAGACAAATATTTTATATCGCTTACCATGGGCAAAATATGAGAGGACAACAAAGCTAAATCAATTCGGGACAGTGTCTGATAGGAGGTAGAATGACATGAATATTGAGTGGCATTCGGATTTCTACTACGCCAAGCATCAATCCAACCCAATTCAGCTATAAGATTGGCGAATGGAGTGGGAGAGGGAGAGGGCAGCATCAAATCAGTACTCTCCCTCCACCTGTCCAACCGACGATCTACAACGTTATTAAAGTCCCCCACATAGATCACAGGGGTATCAGGAGAAGTAACTTGAATATTACATGGCCTTGGGTGTTTCAAAGATCAAGTTGCAGCTAATACTTTCAATGGGATATTTCTTCTATGCCCATATTCAGTTGTATTTCAAAATGTAACAAAACATGAACATATACAGTAGTAACAAAGTGTCCTCATGGTTCTCATTCTCATGATCAATTAAAAGGTAGTATTGAAGGAATAGCTGAGGGTGTTGGTACTAAAGACGTGCAGGGTTTCAGGTGACAATTAATATGTGTAAGTGCTTGTCAGCTAAACATACAAGTCCACAAACAGGTAACACTGAGGACATGCTGGGTGTGCAGGAGAATTTAGAACAAAATAAGGTTCTCAAACTGTGGTCAAACACGCCAGGGGAATTCCTTCTCCATCTCTGGACACAATACCCACACTACTGCACCCTCACACCTACCCTACTCCCACCTATACTACTCACACTACTGCACCCTCACTCCTACCCTACTCCCACCTATACTACTCACACTACTGCACCCTCACTCCTACCCTACTCCCACCTACTGTATACTACTCACACTAATACCCCCCTCACACCTACCATACTCTCACTTATACTACCCACACTATTGCACCCTCACATCAACCCTACTCACACTTATACTACTCACACTACTGCACCCTCACACCTACCCTACTCCCACTTATACTACTCACACTACTGCACCCTCACATCTACCCTACTCACGTATACTACTCACACTACTGCACCCTCACACCTACCCTACTCCCACCTATACTACTCACACTACTGCACCCTCACTCCTACCCTACTCCCACCTATACTACTCACACTACTGCACCCTCACTCCTACCCTACTCCCACCTACTGTATACTACTCACACTAATACCCCCCTCACACCTACCATACTCTCACTTACACTACCCACACTATTGCACCCTCACATCAACCCTACTCACACTTATACTACTCACACTACTGCACCCTCACACCTACCCTACTCCCACTTATACTACTCACACTACTGCACCCTCACATCTACCCTACTCACTTATACTACTCACACTACTGCACCCTCACACCTACCCTACTCCCACCTATACTACTCACACTACTGCACCCTCACACCTACCCTACTCCCACCTATACTACCCAGAAGTCAAAAACTTCTCTAGAAGGGAGTTGGAGAGAAGAATTTTGCAGACTCACTTCCATGACCAGCTGTCCCTGAGGGACTGTCCGAGTGATGTCGCTTCGGCCGGGTTAGCTCTGTTAAATTCACAGAGGATACCGCAGAAGTTTAGAGACATTGCTTGGCTCTCTTTTCACGGAAGACTTTATGTTGGGGAGAATCTCAGGTGGAAGAGTGTCAATGATCGTGGTTGCCCACGGGAGGAGTGTCCAGGGGTGGTGGAGACGATGGACCACTTTCTGCTTGAGTGTCCCTTTAATGTAAAGGTTTATGAGGAGGTGTCAAAAGCCATTGGTATTCCGTGCCTTTCGGGGCTTAGTTACCCTGAGTGGGTTTATGGGATAGTCAGAAGATACGGTGGTTTTAATTTAGTCACGATTTATTTAGTTAGTATAGCAGTTAGATTTCACACGTGGAGCGCACGGTGTCAGGTGTCCATAAGGAAAAAGGTCCTCCCCTATAGGAATGTGGTGGGTTTGATTCTTCAAGAGGTGAGAAGGATGATGGATCTGGATAGGGAGGGGTTGGATGCTGTCGGCTGGTCTCGTCGGTGGGGCCAGTTGAAACCCCCTTGAGTGGGTGGCAAACAGTCTCTCTGAATTCCAGCTTTGGGTTTTCTTTTCTCTTTTTTCACTCCCTTGTAGATGTTTTTTTTGAAGTATTTTGTTTTATTTATGGAAAGGTTTGCATACATCTGCCTGTAGGTGTTGGTGATGGGTAATATAGTTTAGGGTTTGATGTATGATTAGATAGTTTCCATTTACTTGAGGTGGTTTCTAAATCCTTGCTTAGTTTTGCCTTGCAGGTGGTGGATTGTATATAGGTAGTAGGGTAGATAAGTGTTTGTATTAGTATAGGAAAAGTATAATATGAAGTAATATTATGTATTTTTTTTGCCTTTTTTATTAAGTTTTTGATTTTATGTAATTATTTATTTACATTTTATGTATTTATTATTATTATACTTGTTGCAAGTTTTAATAAAACGAAGCATGACCTATACTACTCACACTACTGCGCCCTCACACCTACCCTACTCCCACCTATACTACTCACACTACTGCACCCTCACACCTACCCTACTCCCACCTATACTACTCACACTACTGCACCCTCCCACCTATACTACCCACACTAATACGCCCTCACTCCTACCCTATTCCCACTTATACTAATCACACTACTGCACCTTCACATCTACCCTTCTCACACTTATACTACTCACACTACTGCACCCTCACATCTACCCTACTCACAGTTATACTACTCACACTACTGCACCCTCACACCTACCCTACTCCCACTTATACTACTCACACTACTGCACCCTCACATCTACCCTACTCCCACTTATACTACTCACACTACTGCACCCTCACACCTACCCTACTCCCACCTATACTACTCACACTACTGCACCCTCACACCTACCCTACTCCCACTTATACTACTCACACTACTGCACCCTCACATCTACCCTACTCACACTTATAATACCAACACTAATACACCCTCACACGTACCCTACTCCCACCTATACTACCCACACTAATACACCCTCACACCTACCCTACTCCCACTTATACTACTCACACTACTGCACCCTCACACCTACCCTACCCCCACTTATACTACTCACACTACTGCACCCTCACACCTACCCTACTCCTACCTATACTACTCACACTACTGCCCCCCTCACACCTACCCTATTCCCACTTATACTACTCACACTACTGCACCCTCACACGTACCCTACTCCCACCTATACTACACACACTAATACACCCTCACACCTACCCTACTCCCACCTATACTACTCACACTACTGCACCCTCACACCTACCCTACTCCCACCTATACTACTCACACTACTGCACCTTCACATCTACCCTTCTCACACTTATACTACTCACACTACTGCACCTTCACATCTACCCTTCTCACACTTATACTACTCACACTACTGCACCCTCCCACCTATACTACTCACACTAATACACCCTCACTCCTACCCTATTCCTACTTATACTACTCACACTACTGCACCCTCACATCTACCCTACTCACACTTATAATACCAACACTAATACACCCTCACACGTACCCTACTCCCACCTATACTACTCACACTAATACACCCTCACTCCTACCCTACTCCCACCTATACTACTCACACTAATACACCCTCACACCTACCCTACTCCCACTTACACTACTCACACTACTGCACCCTCACACCTACCCTACTCCCACCTATACTACTCACACTAATACACCCTCACACCTACCCTACTCCCACCTATACTACTCACACTACTGCACCCTCACACCTACCCTACTCCCACTTATACTACTCACACTACTGTACCCTCACATCTACCCTACTCACATTTATAATCCCAACACTAATACACCCTCACACCTACCCTACTCCCACTTATACTACTAACACTAATACAACCTCCCTCTTACCCTACTCCCACCTATACTACTCACACTACTGCACCTTCACATCTACCCTTCTCACACTTATACTACTCACACTACTGCACCTTCACATCTACCCTTCTCACACTTATACTACTCACACTACTGCACCCTCCCACCTATACTACTCACACTAATACACCCTCACTCCTACCCTATTCCTACTTATACTACTCACACTACTGCACCCTCACATCTACCCTACTCACACTTATAATACCAACACTAATATACCCTCACACGTACCCTACTCCCACCTATACTACTCACACTAATACACCCTCACTCCTACCCTACTCCCACCTATACTACTCACACTAATACACCCTCACACCTACCCTACTCCCACTTACACTACTCACACTACTGCACCCTCACACCTACCCTACTCCCACCTATACTACTCACACTAATACACCCTCACACCTACCCTACTCCCACCTATACTACTCACACTACTGCACCCTCACACCTACCCTACTCCCACTTATACTACTCACACTACTGCACCCTCACATCTACCCTACTCACATTTATAATCCCAACACTAATACACCCTCACACCTACCCTACTCCCACTTATACTACTAACACTAATACAACCTCACTCTTACCCTACTCCCACCTATACTACTCACACTACTGCGCCCTCACACCTACCCTGCTCCCACTTATACTACTCACACTAATACACCCTCACACCTACCCTACTCCCACTTATACTACTAACACTAATACAACCTCACTCTTACCCTACTCACACTTATACTACTCACACTACTGCACCCTCACACCTACCCTACTCCCACTTATACTACTCACACTACTGCACCCTCACATCTACCCTACTCACTTATACTACTCACACTACTGCACCCTCACACCTACCCTACTCCCACCTATACTACTCACACTACTGCACCCTCACACCTACCCTACTCCCACCTATACTACCCAGAAGTCAAAAACTTCTCTAGAAGGGAGTTGGAGAGAAGAATTTTGCAGACTCACTTCCATGACCAGCTGTCCCTGAGGGACTGTCCGAGTGATGTCGCTTCGGCCGGGTTAGCTCTGTTAAATTCACAGAGGATACCGCAGAAGTTTAGAGACATTGCTTGGCTCTCTTTTCACGGAAGACTTTATGTTGGGGAGAATCTCAGGTGGAAGAGTGTCAATGATCGTGGTTGCCCACGGGAGGAGTGTCCAGGGGTGGTGGAGACGATGGACCACTTTCTGCTTGAGTGTCCCTTTAATGTAAAGGTTTATGAGGAGGTGTCAAAAGCCATTGGTATTCCGTGCCTTTCGGGGCTTAGTTACCCTGAGTGGGTTTATGGGATAGTCAGAAGATACGGTGGTTTTAATTTAGTCACAATTTATTTAGTTAGTATAGCAGTTAGATTTCACACGTGGAGCGCACTGTGTCAGGTGTCCATAAGGAAAAAGGTCCTCCCCTATAGGAATGTGGTGGGTTTGATTCTTCAAGAGGTGAGAAGGATGATGGATCTGGATAGGGAGGGGTTGGATGCTGTCGGCTGGTCTCGTCGGTGGGGCCAGTTGAAACCCCCTTGAGTGGGTGGCAAACAGTCTCTCTGAATTCCAGCTTTGGGTTTTCTTTTCTCTTTTTTCACTCCCTTGTAGATGTTTTTTTTGAAGTATTTTGTTTTATTTATGGAAAGGTTTGCATACATCTGCCTGTAGGTGTTGGTGATGGGTAATATAGTTTAGGGTTTGATGTATGATTAGATAGTTTCCTTTTACTTGAGGTGGTTTCTAAATCCTTGCTTAGTTTTGCCTTGCAGGTGGTGGATTGTATATAGGTAGTAGGGTAGATAAGTGTTTGTATTAGTATAGGAAAAGTATAATATGAAGTAATATTATGTATTTTTTTTGCCTTTTTTATTAAGTTTTTGATTTTATGTAATTATTTATTTACATTTTATGTATTTATTATTATTATACTTGTTGCAAGTTTTAATAAAACGAAGCATGACCTATACTACTCACACTACTGCACCCTCACACCTACCCTACTCCCACCTATACTACTCACACTACTGCACCCTCACACCTACCCTACTCCCACCTATACTACTCACACTACTGCACCCTCCCACCTATACTACCCACACTAATACACCCTCACTCCTACCCTATTCCCACTTATACTAATCACACTACTGCACCTTCACATCTACCCTTCTCACACTTATACCACTCACACTACTGCACCCTCACATCTACCCTACTCACAGTTATACTACTCACACTACTGCACCCTCACACCTACCCTACTCCCACTTATACTACTCACACTACTGCACCCTCACATCTACCCTACTCCCACTTATACTACTCACACTACTGCACCCTCACACCTACCCTACTCCCACCTATACTACTCACACTACTGCACCCTCACACCTACCCTACTCCCACTTATACTACTCACACTACTGCACCCTCACATCTACCCTACTCACACTTATAATACCAACACTAATATACCCTCACACGTACCCTACTCCCACCTATACTACCCACACTAATACACCCTCACACCTACCCTACTCCCACTTATACTACTCACACTACTGCACCCTCACACCTACCCTACCCCCACTTATACTACTCACACTACTGCACCCCTCACACCTACCCTACTCCCACTTATACTACTCACACTACTGCACCCTCACACGTACCCTACTCCCACCTATACTACACACACTAATACACCCTCACACCTACCCTACTCCCACCTATACTACTCACACTACTGCACCCTCACACCTACCCTACTCCCACCTATACTACTCACACTACTGCACCTTCACATCTACCCTTCTCACACTTATACTACTCACACTACTGCACCTTCACATCTACCCTTCTCACACTTATACTACTCACACTACTGCACCCTCCCACCTATACTACTCACACTAATACACCCTCACTCCTACCCTATTCCTACTTATACTACTCACACTACTGCACCCTCACATCTACCCTACTCACACTTATAATACCAACACTAATACACCCTCACACGTACCCTACTCACACTAATACACCCTCACTCCTACCCTACTCCCACCTATACTACTCACACTAATACACCCTCACACCTACCCTACTCCCACTTACACTACTCACACTACTGCACCCTCACACCTACCCTACTCCCACCTATACTACTCACACTAATACACCCTCACACCTACCCTACTCCCACCTATACTACTCACACTACTGCACCCTCACACCTACCCTACTCCCACTTATACTACTCACACTACTGCACCCTCACATCTACCCTACTCACATTTATAATCCCAACACTAATACACCCTCACACCTACCCTACTCCCACTTATACTACTAACACTAATACAACCTCCCTCTTACCCTACTCCCACCTATACTACTCCCACTACTGCACCTTCACATCTACCCTTCTCACACTTATACTACTCACACTACTGCACCTTCACATCTACCCTTCTCACACTTATACTACTCACACTACTGCACCCTCCCACCTATACTACTCACACTAATACACCCTCACTCCTACCCTATTCCTACTTATACTACTCACACTACTGCACCCTCACATCTACCCTACTCACACTTATAATACCAACACTAATACACCCTCACACGTACCCTACTCCCACCTATACTACTCACACTAATACACCCTCACTCCTACCCTACTCCCACCTATACTACTCACACTAATACACTCTCACACCTACCCTACTCCCACTTACACTACTCACACTACTGCACCCTCACACCTACCCTACTCCCACCTATACTACTCACACTAATACACCCTCACACCTACCCTACTCCCACCTATACTACTCACACTACTGCACCCTCACACCTACCCTACTCCCACTTATACTACTCACACTACTGCACCCTCACATCTACCCTACTCACATTTATAATCCCAACACTAATACACCCTCACACCTACCCTACTCCCACTTATACTACTAACACTAATACAACCTCACTCTTACCCTACTCCCACCTATACTACTCACACTACTGCGCCCTCACACCTACCCTGCTCCCACTTATACTACTCACACTACTGCACCCTCACATCTACCCTACTCACACTTATACTACTCACACTACTGCACCCTCACATCTACCCTACTCACACTTATACTACTCACACTACTGCACCCTCACACCTACCCTACTCCCACCTATACTACTCACACTATTGCACCCTCACACCTACCCTACTCCCACTTATACTACTCACACTACTGCACCCTCACACCTACCCTACTCCCACCTATACTACTCACACTACTGCACCCTCACACCTACCCTACTCCCACTTATACTACTCACACTACTGCACCCTCACACGTACCCTACTCCCACCTATACTACCCACACTAATACACCCTCACACCTACCCTACTCCCACCTATACTACCCAGAAGTCAAAAACTTCTCTAGAAGGGAGTTGGAGAGAAGAATTTTGCAGACTCACTTCCATGACCAGCTGTCCCTGAGGGACTGTCCGAGTGATGTCGCTTCGGCCGGGTTAGCTCTGTTAAATTCACAGAGGATACCGCAGAAGTTTAGAGACATTACTTGGCTCTCTTTTCACGGAAGACTTTATGTTGGGGAGAATCTCAGGTGGAAGAGTGTCAATGATCGTGGTTGCCCACGGGAGGAGTGTCCAGGGGTGGTGGAGTCAATGGACCACTTTCTGCTTGAGTGTCCCTTTAATGTAAAGGTTTATGAGGAGGTGTCAAAAGCCATTGGTATTCCGTGCCTTTCGGGGCTTAGTTACCCTGAGTGGGTTTATGGGGTAGTCAGAAGATACGGTGGATTTAATTTAGTCACGATTTATTTAGTTAGTTTAGCAGTTAGATTTCACACGTGGAGCGCACGGTGTCAGGTGTCCATAAGGAAAAAGGTCCTCCCCTATAGGAATGTGGTGGGTTTGATTCTTCAAGAGGTGAGAA
Organism: Taudactylus pleione; assembly: GCA_031769625.1. Classification (NCBI taxonomy): domain Eukaryota; kingdom Metazoa; phylum Chordata; class Amphibia; order Anura; family Myobatrachidae; genus Taudactylus; species Taudactylus pleione. The sequence continues at coordinate 2,891,719 of JAUIMM010000132.1, read as the reverse complement.
GGATGATGGATCTGGATAGGGAGGGGTTGGATGCTGTCGGCTGGTCTCGTCGGTGGGGCCAGTTGAAACCCCCTTGAGTGGGTGGCAAACAGTCTCTCTGAATTCCAGCTTTGGGTTTTCTTTTCTCTTTTTTCACTCCCTTGTAGATGGTTTTTTGAAGTATTTTGTTTTATTTATAGAAAGGTTTGCATACATCTGCCTGTAGGTGTTGGTGATGTGTAATATAGTTTAGGGTTTGATGTATGATTTAGATAGTTTCCTTTTACTTGAGGTGGTTTCTAAATCCTTGCTTAGTTTTCCCTTGCAGGTGGTGGATTGTATATAGGTAGTAGGGTAGATAAGTGTTTGTATTAGGTTAGGAAAGTATAATATGAAGTAATATTTATGTATTTTTTTTGCCTTTTTTATTAATTTTTTTATTTTATGTAATTATTTATTTACATTTTATGTATTTATTATTATACTTGTTGCAAGTTTTAATAAAACGAAGCATGACCAATACATCCTCACACCTCCCCTACTCCCACTTATACTACCCTCAGTAATGCACCCTCACATCTACCCTTCTCCCACTTATACTAGCCTTAGTAATACACCCTCACACCTACCCTACTTCCACCTATACTGCTCACACTAATACACCAACACTCCTACCCTGCTCCAACCAACTGTATACTACTCACACTAATGCCTCTTCACACCTACTTATACTGCCCACACTACTGCACCCTCACACCTACCCTACTCCCATCTACTGTATACTACTCACTCTAATTCCCCCTCACACCTACCCTACTCCCACCTACTTATACTACCCTCAGTAATACACCCTCACACCTACCCTACTCCCACTTATACTACTCTCAGTAATGCACCCTCACATCTACCCTTCTCCCACTTATACTAGCCTTAGTAATACACCCTCACACCTACCCTACTTCCACCTATACTGCTCACACTAATACACCAACACTCCTACCCTGCTCCAACCAACTGTATACTACTCACACTAATGCCTCTTCACACCTACTTATACTGCCCACACTACTGCACCCTCACACCTACCCTACTCCCATCTACTGTATACTACTCACTCTCATGCCCCCTCACACCTACCCTACTCCCACCTACTTATACTACCCTCAGTAATACACCCTCACACCTACCCTACTCCCACTTATACTACTCACACTAATACACCCTCACACCATATGTCAGTGTTGACTGGGGCATGAATGTCCCTCATGGGAAAGCAGTGGTAAGGGCCCAAGCTTGAGGGGTTTGGCCAGCTACCACAGAGGGTCTTAGTCAACTATTACAGAATACATTCAAGGAACCAGGCCCATTTATAAAGGTAGAGACAGAGGTGTGTCAGGACCTTAATTGGCTGGAGGACTAATCTTGGTTTAGTTTCCATAAAAACAAACCAAGCACTCAAGTTCATCCATGATCCTGCTCCACCAAGTTACCGACCCCTAGAGGAAGGGATGAGGACTTCAGGCAGTGGGGACCACCGGGGATTTTCCCTGTATACCTGTGGGCCAGTCCAATCCTGCCATATGTAAGCTCTCTCATGACCCTTTTTATGTCCCTATGTTATGTATTCCTTGTATTCCCCACTGTCTGGTGTTGCTGAGCACTTTGGTTACTTAACAAATCAACAATAATACTAATGTACCAAAAGGCAAAGTTTATATCTGACCATCATGTTCGCTAACCGTTCTTAACCTAAGTTACTGTACTTCCAAAATTTGGGTTCTAATCAGCGCACCCTCCCAGGATTAATAAAATGGGTTACATTGTTGTCGTGCTGATACATTCTTCTCGTACGAAAGCAGGCACTCTCGGCAGGCATGTGGCACTTTGTGTTGTAATTTGAGGCGGTGAAGGAGATATCTGTATTGCCAGCATTCGCAGTATACTGTCAAAATGCTGGCTTTACTTCCACTCAACCATCCCACAGCAGTACTGGCCTCAGGTAAAAATAGCCTAGTCAAATATTGATGGGTTGCCCAGAGCACTGCAGTCAAAAAGTAAACTGTTCCTCCTTCTGCTGGAGTGCACACGAAGGTGAACTAGAGGAGTTCTTATTTTTGGTGGACACTTAAACAGATTAGGGAAACATTAACAATACACAGCAGCTCTGAAAGACTTCACCCTCCTTATCCAGCCCTTGCCTAACCTCTGGTAATATCTAGTGCTACATTCAGAGCTGCTACGTGTAAAAGTGATTGCTATGGACATACTTTAAGGCACAAACTGCGAGTCACCATGAGGAATCAATGTTTAAAGCTGTCAGTCATGATAACGTCAGTCCGTGGCCGCCTGCAGCTTTGTAATGGGAAGATAAATTGTTGTCCTCAGTCAGGCCATCAAGCTATCTTCTGCTATTGCACACATACTGTACATACCTCTGTATTAGTATTCTGTGCTTAATGTGGAAAACGTTTAGAGATCGCAAAAAAAACAAAACAGGCATGTAATTGATTTAATTGTGGCAGATGCATCTAATTGTTCACCCTTGTACACAGTATACCCGCAATACACCATCATTACAGAATTACAAAGTACAAGTTTAGCTGCTTTTACACAAATAGAAATATGATCATGGAGTACAGATATTATATTTATTACATTAATAAAAGTTATCGTTTATTGGCAAATAGCTATTGCCCACGATGAAATCGCTTCTGACAACATTTTTTTATTTGAGATGTTCTAGTTGTATTGCTTTGTATAGGGGCCCTGTTGCTGGAGTGGCCCATGTGACCAGCAGCGCTATACAGACTGGTTTCAGCAGCACCTTCACCCACCACTCACACCAATGTCACTGTGTGCCCTGTGCACAGACTGCTATGTAACCTCTCCTATTCACCCACCACTACACCAATGTCACTGTGCGCCCTGTGCACAGACTGCTATGTAACCTCTCCTATTCACCCACCTCTCACACCAATGTCACTGTGCGCCCTGTGCACATACTGCTATGTAGCCTATCCTATTCACCCACCTCTCACACCAATGTCACTGTGCCCTGTGCACAGACTGCTATGTAACCTCTCCTATTCACCCACCTCTCACACCAATGTCACTGTGTGCCCTGTGCACAGACTGCTATGTAACCTATCCTATTCACCCACCTCTCACACCAATGTCACTGTGTGCCCTGTGCACAGACTGCTATGTAACCTCTCCTATTCACCCACCACTCACACCAATGTCACTGTGTGCCCTGTGCACAGACTGCTATGTAACCTCTCCTATTCACCCACCACTACACCAATGTCACTGTGCGCCCTGTGCACAGACTGCTATGTAACCTCTCCTATTCACCCACCTCTCACACCAATGTCACTGTGCGCCCTGTGCACATACTGCTATGTAGCCTATCCTATTCACCCACCTCTCACACCAATGTCACTGTGCCCTGTGCACAGACTGCTATGTAACCTCTCCTATTCACCCACCTCTCACACCAATGTCACTGTGTGCCCTGTGCACAGACTGCTATGTAGCCTATCCTATTCACCCACCTCTCACACCAATGTCACTGTGTGCCCTGTGCACAGACTGCTATGTAACCTCTCCTATTCACCCACCACTCACACCAATGTCACTGTGTGCCCTGTGCACAGACTGCTATGTAACCTCTCCTATTCACCCACCACTACACCAATGTCACTGTGCGCCCTGTGCACAGACTGCTATGTAACCTCTCCTATTCACCCACCTCTCACACCAATGTCACTGTGCGCCCTGTGCACATACTGCTATGTAGCCTATCCTATTCACCCACCTCTCACACCAATGTCACTGTGCCCTGTGCACAGACTGCTATGTAACCTCTCCTATTCACCCACCTCTCACACCAATGTCACTGTGTGCCCTGTGCACAGACTGCTATGTAACCTATCCTATTCACCCACCTCTCACACCAATGTCACTGTGTGCCCTGTGCACAGACTGCTATGTAACCTCTCCTATTCACCCACCACTCACACCAATGTCACTGTGTGCCCTGTGCACAGACTGCTATGTAACCTCTCCTATTCACCCACCACTACACCAATGTCACTGTGCGCCCTGTGCACAGACTGCTATGTAACCTCTCCTATTCACCCACCTCTCACACCAATGTCACTGTGCGCCCTGTGCACATACTGCTATGTAGCCTATCCTATTCACCCACCTCTCACACCAATGTCACTGTGCCCTGTGCACAGACTGCTATGTAACCTCTCCTATTCACCCACCTCTCACACCAATGTCACTGTGTGCCCTGTGCACAGACTGCTATGTAGCCTATCCTATTCACCCACCTCTCACACCAATGTCACTGTGTGCCCTGTGCACAGACTGCTATGTAACCTCTCCTATTCACCCACCACTCACACCAATGTCACTGTGTGCCCTGTGCACAGACTGCTATGTAACCTCTCCTATTCACCCACCACTACACCAATGTCACTGTGCGCCCTGTGCACAGACTGCTATGTAACCTCTCCTATTCACCCACCTCTCACACCAATGTCACTGTGCGCCCTGTGCACATACTGCTATGTAGCCTATCCTATTCACCCACCTCTCACACCAATGTCACTGTGCCCTGTGCACAGACTGCTATGTAACCTCTCCTATTCACCCACCTCTCACACCAATGTCACTGTGTGCCCTGTGCACAGACTGCTATGTAACCTATCCTATTCACCCACCTCTCACACCAATGTCACTGTGTGCCCTGTGCACAGACTGCTATGTAACCTCTCCTATTCACCCACCACTCACACCAATGTCACTGTGTGCCCTGTGCACAGACTGCTATGTAACCTCTCCTATTCACCCACCACTACACCAATGTCACTGTGCGCCCTGTGCACAGACTGCTATGTAACCTCTCCTATTCACCCACCTCTCACACCAATGTCACTGTGCGCCCTGTGCACATACTGCTATGTAGCCTATCCTATTCACCCACCTCTCACACCAATGTCACTGTGCCCTGTGCACAGACTGCTATGTAACCTCTCCTATTCACCCACCTCTCACACCAATGTCACTGTGTGCCCTGTGCACAGACTGCTATGTAGCCTATCCTATTCACCCACCTCTCACACCAATGTCACTGTGCCCTGTGCACAGACTGCTATGTAACCTCTCCTATTCACCCACCTCTCACACCAATGTCACTGTGTGCCCTGTGCACAGACTGCTATGTAGCCTATCCTATTCACCCACCACTCACACCAATGTCACTGTGTGCCCTGTGCACAGACTGCTATGTAACCTATCCTATTCATCCACCACTCTCACCAATGTCACTGTGTGCTCTGTGCACAGACTGCTATGTAACCTATCCTATTCATCCACCTCTCACACCAATGTCACTGTGTGCTCTGTGCACAGACTGCTATGTAACCTATCCTATTCATCCACCACTCTCACCAATGTCACTGTGTGCCCTGTGCACAGACTGCTATGTAACCTATCCTATTCACCCACCACTCACACCAATGTCACTGTGTTCCCTGTGCACAGACTGCTATGTAACCTATCCTATTCACCCACCACTCACACCAATGTCACTGTGTGCCCTGTGCACAGACTGCTATGTAGCCTATCCTATTCACCCACCTCTCACACCAATGTCACTGTGCGCCCTGTGCACATACTGCTATGTAGCCTATCCTATTCACCCACCTCTCACACCAATGTCACTGTGCCCTGTGCACAGACTGCTATGTAACCTCTCCTATTCACCCACCTCTCACACCAATGTCACTGTGTGCCCTGTGCACAGACTGCTATGTAGCCTATCCTATTCACCCACCTCTCACACCAATGTCACTGTGCCCTGTGCACAGACTGCTATGTAACCTCTCCTATTCACCCACCTCTCACACCAATGTCACTGTGTGCCCTGTGCACAGACTGCTATGTAGCCTATCCTATTCACCCACCACTCACACCAATGTCACTGTGTGCCCTGTGCACAGACTGCTATGTAACCTATCCTATTCATCCACCACTCTCACCAATGTCACTGTGTGCTCTGTGCACAGACTGCTATGTAACCTATCCTATTCATCCACCTCTCACACCAATGTCACTGTGTGCTCTGTGCACAGACTGCTATGTAACCTATCCTATTCATCCACCACTCTCACCAATGTCACTGTGTGCCCTGTGCACAGACTGCTATGTAACCTATCCTATTCACCCACCACTCACACCAATGTCACTGTGTTCCCTGTGCACAGACTGCTATGTAACCTATCCTATTCACCCACCACTCACACCAATGTCACTGTGTGCCCTGTGCACAGACTGTTATGTACCCTATCCTATTCACCCACCACTCACACCAATGTCACTGTGTGCCCTGTGCACAGACTGCTATGTAGTCTATCCTATTCAAGTGACTGCGGGCACAAAGCACCTCTCCCCCTTCTGCCCCTTACTGTCCAGGCGCATGGTGCTGCACCTATCTCTTTCATTTGTAATGTCAGTAAATGGTGTTTTTGTTATTGCTCAGCTGTAACTTGACAGATCCAGATGAAACAAAGTGCAGGTTATTTCCAGGAGTTTCCACTACACAATGATGCAGCTTTCATGAAAATCAGTTTAGTAGTTTTTGTGCCAACTTAAAACAAACAGACACAACGTCCTTAATATATTAGTATAGATTAAACGTTTTTTAAGAGTGCAGTAGTGCTCTATAAACTCGCCTCTCTCTTATATGCTTGTGCATAACCCACAGTATGTCAATGGATCAGGGCAGAGGGTGTGCCCACATTATTATGGGGGGGAGTGTCCAGCTCATGTAATGCGCTAGCTTGCCATCATTCTCTGCTTCCCTCTAACCACACATTCATGGCTGTGCGCACAATCTGTAACTTATATGAACAATGAAAGAGAAGAGTCAAGCCTTTATTATATTTGTGCCTTTTTTGTGTGTACTTTACTTCCAGCATTTTCATGTATATAGGGAGTGATTCAAGGTCCTACGGTATTGCTATCGCAGGTACAGTAGCACTGTTATGGTAACACAGCATTAGGTGTCCTGTCTCCTGTTGCATTACTGTTCCAAGCTGCACATGCTCAGTACCGCTCTTGAAGCCGGCACAGACCAGCATAATCGGAGATGTACGCTATCGGGTTAGCGCACATCTCTGAAATAGCCCCATAGTGCGCCTGGAAGATCCACATGGCGTATTTTAAAAGAATAGGCTCCTAGTTTGCACTACCCCCAAAAATGTGTACAAGTACTATAAAATAGAAAAAATCCTTTTTTTACATTTAAAGTACTGCATTCAGGCACCGGGAGGGGAAGAGGGACAGCTACCGCATATTCTGGGAATCTCCTCCCACCCATTTAGCAGTTCATTGCAGGCTTGGAGTGGTAAGGTTGGGGGCCCTACTCTCTTATTTGTACTGGGCCCCACAATTTCTGATGGCAGCCCTGACAGAAGGTGTAGACTTTAATACAGGCAGGGGTGCCAAGCGGGAGGGAGGGTACTTCTTACCTGGGCCGTCTGGAGGGGCCCCGGTCAGCAGCATATCTGCAAATGTTACGGCCTGGGGGTAGGCGATCGCACTGATCTACCCCGCCGGATCTGCCCCCTGGCTGGGGGGGACAAATCCGCCTACCTTCCCAGTGACAGCGCAACGTGTACTTAAAAGAAAAACCTTGGGGAGGGGGTGTGGCCACTTTTGCGAATTGGCCACACCCCTTCAGTACCGGGACACATCACTGCTTTCGACAGCATTGATTATGGGGAATCTGTGCCCATGGATCTGTGCTGCATTACAGAGGATGTGTGACTAATTGCATGAAGCTGGTGGAAAGGAGAGAGTTAGAAGGGGTCATTTACGATGCTATCATCACAATTGCACGTAAACCCAACCCTAAAGGGGCATGGCCAAGCCTTGGTCCCACTCTTTTATTCAGGAATGATACTGCAATTAAACTTTGGATTCAGGGGATCCTATTGGCCAGGATGGCACTCGCCAGGGCGCCGCCCGGCAGTGCCACCTGCAGCCAGTTCTGTCTGTCAAAAGTCTGTGCTGCTGCTGATCTCTCAGTCAAAAGCATCAGCGCTGGATATAAGGGAGGGGAATTGACACTCGTACAGCCACCACAGTGTCTGTTTACTAACTGCCAACAGGTGGGGGACAGTACCCTACTTTGCCAGGAGAGCTCGGACCCCTAGATACACCCCTGTTTGGATTTATTAATGTTTCACTTTATTTACTTACGACTTTTCATCACCTTCTCTAAATAAGTTACAGTAGATCATGCTGTCTGTGCTATTAGGCTCCTTTGTATACTACACAAGGATGATATACTGCGATTCTACAGTGCTGCAGCTACCAGGTGAAGGTAGCGGGGTGACATATATGCTACTTTGCTTTGAATGTTAAGGGGTCTACTTACTAAGCAGTGTTAGTAGACAGAGTGAAAAGTGATAAGAAAGTGATAAGGTGCCAGCCAATCAGCTCCCAACTGTCATGTTTCAAACACAGCCTGTGAGATGGCAGTTGGGAGCTGATTGGCTGGCACCTTATCACTTATCACTCTGTCTCCTAACACTGCTTAGTAAATAGCACTTAAATTGCCCCTTGGCTGCATATGGAAGAGCAAGGAAGCACCAAAGGTGGATTTTACCTAATAACAGACCAAGAAGAGGAGCAGTCCGGAATGCAAAAGAGTCTGTTCCTCTGTAAGGTCACCTTACTAAGGTGGACATTTGTGAGGTACATACGGCAAATATTTATAATGGCCATACTAATAATATAATCATCCAGCTGCATATTCCTGTTAGAGAGCACATTCAGGCCGCCTGCATCCTGCTCTATCTGAGGATGAATAATGCAGAAAGATCAAACAGCTTGAAGTGAGGAAAGATTCAGCTGTGGCCATAGGTATCCAGGCCGAGGCTCCAAAGAGAGAGAGGGACGCACACGGTTATCAGCAAGCATCTAAATGAATCGAAAGCGAACAAGAAAGTGCAGTGAACCGCGCAGCAGCATCTCAGAGGACATTCAGGAAGATGACATCAGTATCCTGCTGGAATCTGTCAGGAGGTATCGGAGTGAGCAGCGCAGGAAAAGGCCACTGGTGATGCTCTAACAGGACTTCAGTCTCCCGGGGACAGTGCTAGAGTACCTGAAAATAGCCAATATCCAACTGTCTGGAGCAGACTTGTATCCACTTAGTGACCAGGCCGTGGGGATCACAGCAAGGCACGGAAATATAGATGGAACTGTGTTTAATTGCCGCATTGCTAGAGCGCAGACAAATCGCTTTTGGCTAATATGATTTTTTGGGGGGGTTTGTAAGCCATTTATTGCTATTGTTTTAGGTGTTTGCGGCACATTTCAAAAAAGTTTAGGTGTATGCGTAAACTGGCTGTTAGTATTGTATTACCACAATTCTCTGTGATTTTGATGCTCGTGACAAACTTAGGAGCTTATTCACACCCGCTCGCTAGGTGCAATCGCTCGCCCCCAGCGTATGCAAATTCGGCTAAGTGACGGCATGGCCAGGCGTTCGCGTGGAAAGGCATAACCATGCCCAGTTTGTTTTGGCGAGCGATCACTTTGTGTATGGTGACGTCCATTAGTTTATGTAGAGACGCCCACTAGCGCAGGTCATCTCCAGGAAGGTTATTAAAACATTGGTACATCGAGGACAATCGGAAGGGATCGCAGCGCTTGTGGTTGCCTTACCGTACTGCAGACATGTGACGTGTACTATGACGCTGGCTGTTAATTATGCACACTTCTGAAACGGCGTTGCTACACTCGGGCACGCCTGCTTTCGCACCTCCACTCCCCCGTTATTAAAGTCCTGCCCCTGTTACCACCCACAAACGGCCTCTCCTGTCACTCATTACACTGGGCTGTCTTTGCTTGGCGAGCGAGCGGATTCTGATCGCTCTGAGTAGTTCGTGCACGCGCAGAATGAAGCGTGCACAAGCGTGGTCGTTAATCATCGGCCGCATACGAGCGAGCGGCTGCTTGCGAACAGGTCTGAATGAGGTCCTTAAGGTGCCTACACACTTAGCGATATTTGCCCGATTCCGACGCATCATGATGACAAATCGTGTAAAATATGCCCAAATCGGTAGTGCTCACTCACGATCACAATGCGCGTCCCCGCAGGTCGTACATCACATCTTCAGATCTGCCGTGCTATAGGGCAGATTTGCTAATCTGGGACACGATGCTTTGGAAAAAGTTAAGAATGCACGATAGATCGTTTGTCACATTGGACACTTTTTTACACCAAATCGTGTGCAGGACGCCCGGGGAGCTGCCGGGGGAGAGTTCAAGGGAAATCGTACACGATGTCAGATTGTGAGCACATCGCCAAGTGTGTAGGCACCTCTAGATATTTCATATATTTGAAAGTGTAACTTTCAGTACAGTATTGAAATGGAGATATGAGTGAGGAGAGTGCAAGCAGTGCCGTCGTCCAGGGGGCAGCACCGTTGCCACACGGCCTCTTCATCTGGCTAGCAGGGTGCCTGGAACGACAGCCTGTGGCCAGTAGCACTGATTCACTGCTGCACAGAATGTCCAAAGAAAGTTCCAGGAAGGCACCCTGCAGTGTGTAGAGCCGCCCGGAACATCCGCTCTGATTGTGACCAGGCCAGTACTATGCACCTACAGGCCCACCTGGCCTTCAAAGCACAAAATGCATTAGCCTGATTAGCAGATGGCTCCCGGCCCAACCTGTCTCTGCCCTCCATTCCCTTCTAGATTAACTTACTTTACCATAAAACCCACAACATACCTACTTGGCACCCCTGGTCCATTAGTGACTTCCACCACTGCAGTCTCTTTGCTGTAAGCTGCTATAGTTATAGCTTATGACGGAGTTCCAAGTTCCAGCTTCCTCGGGCTCCCATGGCACCTATATCTAATTATAAAGTGCTTATAGTAAATCAGTCTTCTGAAATTAAGTGAAGAACCCTTTGAAAGAGTCCACTGGGGTTTTACAGGTGGATAACGTGTCCGCTTTCAGCTGTCACCGTGACACATTATAATATTGCTGCTGTCCTCCAGGCATTTTCTATTCATGTCTATAGAAAGGAGCTGAATATAAACAGATTTCTGTTTCTCGGTTGTCGCTCTCCATGGTGCTGAAACAGAAACAGTGTAAGACACAGGTGTCCTTATGCTAAGGCCGCCGCTGTTGGTTTTGTGAATACTCAGACACTCACTTGCAGCGTCTTGCGACAGTGCAAATCCATCTTGGTGCGTCTTGAGAAGCACCATCGGTGCATTATCGGTCGCACCATCGGAACTTGCACCAGGAGCGCCCACTGAAATCCGCAGACCCTGCATCCGATTCTGTTCTGCGTCTCTGAGCGTTAACAATCGGGTCGCACGTGCTGTGCAACTCAGACGCATGCGCAGATTTAAACCATCGGCCAACTATGTGTGGCATCGAGACTGCAAGCGACTCAGTGTCAGGCCCACTCAGTGCTAATCTTTCATGGTAGGGAAGATCGCCCTGAATGCTATCCTCTACTGTGCTGCGTTACTAATGGATTCATCAAATGCATCCTCAGACAGATTAGATGGAAATTACAGACTGGCAATTATGTGCAGTTCTCCATAGAGATGAGGAAGAATAGGAGCTGCTAGTGTACATTCCCTGGTATAGCTGATAATGCATTGCATATATTAAAATACACAATATGCAATGTAATTACCCAGAGTTAGATTTCTTTTCTCCAGTTAGTTGTCAAATGCACATATTACATGGAAGGAGTGTATTTAGCCGATTACTACAAAGATTGAGAATTAAAAATAGATTGCATTGGGAATTCATAAGATGGAAAATATTTAAATCCCATCATATAGAGATATGATAGATAGATAGATATATAGATATGAGAGGGAGAGAGAGAGATGATACAGATAGATATATGTATGAGATAGATAGATAGATATGAGAGAGCGAGAGATATGAGATAGATAGATGTATGTATGAGATAATAAGATATATGTGATTGATAGATAGATAGATAGATAGATAGATAGATAGATAGATAGATAGATGAGATAGATATATGTATGATAGATAGATATGAGATAGATAGGTATATACTGTAGGTAGATAGACATATATATATAAATATATATATATCTATCTATCTCATATCTATGTACAGTCAGGTGCATAAATATTGGGACATTGACAGAATTTTCATATTTTGGCCTCTATTCACCACCACAATGGCTTTGAAATGAAACAAACAAGATGTGCTTTAACTGCAGACTTTCAGGTTTAATTTGAGGACAATTACATCCAAATCAGGTGAACGGTGTAGGAATTACAACGGTTTCTATATGTGCCTCCCACTTTTTAAGGGGCCAAAAGTAATGGGACAAACTAAACAATCCTAAATCTAACTTTCACTTTTTAATACTTTGTTGCAAATCCTTTGCAGGCAATTACAGCCTGAAGTCTGGAACGCATAGACGTCACCAGACGCTGGGTTTCATCCCTGGTGATGCTCTGCCAGGCCTCTACTGCAAATGTCTTCAGTTCCTGCTTGTTCTTGGGGCATTTTCCCTTCAGTTTTGTCTTCATCAAGTGAAATGCATGCTCAATGGGATTCAGGTCAGGGATTTGACTTGGCAATTGCATAACATTCCATTTTTTAGCCTTAAAAAACTCTTTGGTTGCTTTTGCAGTATGCTTTGAGTCATTGTCCATCTGCACTGTGAAGCGCCGTCCAATGAGTTCTGAAGCATTTGACTGAATATGAGCATATAATATTGCCCAAAACACTTCAGAATTCATTCTGCTGCTTTTGTCAGCAGTCACATCGTCAATAAATACAAGTGGAACCAGTTCCATTGGCAGCCATACATGCCCACGCCATGACACTACCACCACCATGCTTCACTGATGAGGTGGTATGTTTTGGATCATGAGCAGTTCCTTTCCTTCTCCATACTCTTCTCTTCCCATCACTCTGGTACAAATTGATCTTTGTCTCATCTGTCCATAGGATGTTGTTCCAGAACTGTGATGGCTTTTTTAGATGTTGTTTGGTAAACTCTAATCTGGTCTTCCTGTTTTTGAGGCTCACCAATGGTTTACATCTTGTGGTGAACCCTCTATATTCACTCTTGTGAAGTCTTCTCTTGATTGTTGAGTTTGACACATATACACCTACCTCCTGGAGAGTGTTCTTGATTTGGCCAACTGTTGTGAATGGTTTTTTCTTCACCAGGGAAATAATTCTTTTGTCATCCACCACAGTTGTTTTCCGTGGTCTTCCGGGTCTTTTGGTGTTGCTGAGCTCTCTGGTGCGTTCTTTCTTTTTAAGAATGTTCCAAACAGTTGATTTGGCCACACCTAATGTTTTTGCTATCTCTCTGATGAGTTTGTTTTGATTTTTCAGCCTAATGATGGCTTGCTTCACTGATAGTGGCAGCTCTTTTGATCTCATATTGAGAGTCGACAGCAACTGATTCCAAATGCAAATGTCACACCTAGAATCAACTCCAGACCTTTTACCTGCTTAATTGATAATTAAATAAATTAAATCTGAAAGTCTGCAGTTAAAGCACATCTTGTTTGTTTCATTTCAAAGCCATTGTGGTGGTGAATAGAGGCCAAAATATGAAAATTCTGTCAATGTCCCAATATTTATGCACCTGACTGTATAAATTATACATATATACATACATATATTATATATATATATATATAGCATCCAGGGTAGGTCCGGCACTCCCAACAACAAAAAGTAACTTTAGAGGTGCCTTCACAAATATAAGATAAGGCAGTGCAAAGGTGCGGCACTCTCGTCAAAAAAAGACAAGACAACTATGTCGATTATATCAACGTTTCAGTACCAATATGTACTATCTTCAGGATAACAATACAAACAAACATAATCTTACCTTAAATACTGTACCACCAAATGTGAAAGCCATGCCAAAAGCGGGACCAGCAACCCGTCCGGTGTCGGCTTTGAATGACGTCATCACGCACGCAGGGTCGCGGACATGTGACGTAGTGCCCATCACCAAGCAACAGCAGTAAACATCAGAACTAACGCAATAAAGTAGAAAAAAGATCAGAAATAATAAATGCATTAGAACAATCAATAAGTATAAATATCAAATTAATATCAATACCTCTATCAAAACATCAGCGCAAAAAAGCAGAAAACTTATTATAAAGATGAATACCATAACAATATTCTCAATTAAAAACATGACAATACATTAGATTTGTTTAAACCTCTGGGAGAAATAACATCCAAACGATGGATCCACCTAGCTTCACATTGAAGCAATAGGCGGCCCCGATTATATATATATATATATATATATGAGATAGATAGATAGATATGAAATAGATAGATAGATAGATAGATAGACATATATCTATCTTTCTACAGTATCTATCTAAGAGATGATTACATATGAGTTAAAGCCATTTTTTGCTGATCCATAGCCAGTGGCAGCTTAACACTTACGCTGTTAGATATTTCGATGAACAATATATTGTTCATCATGTTGCAGCAAGTCAATAATGCTGTGGTTAATAGGGGACTGCGAGCGATCATGCAGGACCTGTTCTGCACATGCTCAGAAGGGATCCTGCGCATGTGCAGACCGCAAAACATTGGATATGTAAGTCGGCCATCAAGTTTACGTACATGTTAGATTCAGGCCTAGTGTATATATAGGGCCACATACGGATGTAAGCTAGTGCCACCGCTGCTGCGAATTTGAGCAAAAATATACATGAATGCTTATCTCTGCGAGCAATCGACCTGCAGCTCTAACCATCACGAGGTATGCGCTGTGCGACTCCGACATGTGCACAGACTGTAAATATTCTGCATCAACATAGCGTGCACCCCAAAACAGGCCCTTAATGCGCACAGCAGCATATTAACGCCGCAGCCGGTGTGCGCCTCACTAGAAAGTCCATCAACTGCGTTATTAGCATAGAGTTTAAGTCCCGGTGCATATAAAGACGCAGTCGCACCTGCAATAGAGTGCACCTGCGATTCAGCCACTGATTGAGCAATTGATGGGCAGCTCTGGGCAAGCACCCATTTTCCACAGCACCGAGGCATATATTGGGCGCATGCGGCTTTGTGAGGTTCCCCTCTGGTGGCTTATTGACAAGTTTTCCTGGTGTTTTATAGGAAGCCCACATGGTGTTTATTTGTTTTAAGTATTACATGTATTATTCATTAGACTATAGAGGCTTTTTAGAATATATCGTTCCTTCCGTGTTGTGTAGGGGTCTAGAAGATACTGTTCCATCCTACTTCTATCCAGTATAAAGAGCATTAATTATACACTTATACATGCATCCATCATTATCCTGACAGGAAGTCAGCTCATTATGAGACATTTTATTCTAATTGCATATAGGAATTCTGCCTAAAACATGGCTTCACAGACATCTAAGATAGATAAACGGTGTATCTTTGAATTATTCTTACTTGGAATTACATTTGTATCACTTACGTTACAGTTTAAGTCTAGTTCCGCAGGCAGTCTACATTTTCACAACATTCCACCTCTTCCCAAATAGCAGGCTTGTGGGTGCATATATGCAGGGGCAGAACTATGGGAGACAATGGAGGCGCCTGCCGCCGGGCGCCAGCACTGAAGGGGCACCTCCTCCATTGTCCACAGTATATTCACCCCACTTAGTGCTGTAACTATGGACCCGGATTATACCATCACGGCTGCCCAATACACGACACCTCTTCCCGGCACCTGAGAAGCCACCATACACTAGCGAAGAGCTCCATGTCCGCTGCCGCCTCCGTCTATCTATAGCCAGTCCATATTCATTGGTGTCGCTGCTCCTCAGCAGCTTCCTATGTCTGTGTGACACTTCCGATGCCCCCCTCACCTACAACTAACCGCCCCACTCCTACCTGGCGACAGCCCTATCCGGGGACCCATGCAACAGTCCAGGTGCCTCCACTCACCCACAACTCTCCATCCCACCCCTCCCTGGCGGCAGCTCTAACCGCGAGCCATGCAGCGGAGTCCTGAGTGCCTGGCCTGAGCATAAGTGAGGCTGCAGATCTTTCTCTAGGAGCTGGATGCCAACAAGGATGCATCAGACGGAGCTGCGGGTAAGAGGGCATGGGTGATGGGGGCCTGGGGCACCAGCGACGGAGTCTGGGGGGGCAGATCTCTGGTGGAGCAACTTCCCGGCATGTGATGCAGTCTGCAGTAGAATGGGCATTTTGTGATTTGTAGTCCCACCACAGTGGCAGTCTTACAGTATCTTGACTTAAACTCAGTCCTCAAAGCCACCACTTCAGGTGGTTTCCCCTCCATCAGGGGTATCAGGAGGGCTCCCCACCCCACATCAGTGGTATAAGGAGGTCTCCCCACCCCACATCAGAGGTATCAGGAGGGCTCCCCACCCCACATCAGATAGCTTTTGCCAGGTGAACTCTGAGCCTCATGCTAATTGCACCATACAGGTCACTATCTTATCTGTGACTAATGCATACAGATGTGTCCCCATACATCTATCCTCCATGCGCTACAAGTCGCGTTACACCAAACATGTGAGCGCAGAGTACCTTGGTAGCGCTGAGCATCTTTTTGTGCAAATTTTTTCCTTCAAATGCATCTTATTCACACAGCGATGCGAATAGTATGCCCAAGCAGCATCTACTGATTTGGTCAGGGGCAGCAGTGGCTCCTATCCTTTTTGATGAGGGTGGCTGCCACCATTGAAAATGACAGGCCAGAGACACAACCTCCTGGTGCTGCCTGTTGTATATGTGACTGGCAGGTGGCGCTTCCAATAGGAAGCCACTGCCAGTCACAGTGTAGACTAGAGAGTGCAGTCACTGACTACACTGAGGTGGTGGATTTTGCTGGGAGGGGTCTGCAGCCTCGCAAAATCAGCCACTGGTCAGGGGCCTTGAGAGCTTAACAGGGCCCAGGTACTGGGGTGTGTGTAAAAAATCCAGGAGACATGACCAGGCCCCGTTTGAAATAAATACCATTAGTCCTCTTCAGCGGCTGACCCGGGCCACTGCTGGGGCCTCCAACAAGCCTGGGTAATCAGTAACCACCCTCAATAACTTTTGGCACCCCTGCATTTAGGGCCTGATTCAGAGCCGCTCGTAAGCAGCCGCTCGTTCGTTCCGAGCGATGTTTGCCCAACTGCGCATGTGTACAGATCGTAATACGCATGCGCGAACCAGTCAGTGCGGCCGAAAATCGTTTGTTCGCTAAATAGCAAATGCCTGCTAATATGAGTGACAGGAGGAGGCGTATGTGGGTGGTAACAGGGGAAGGTGCTTGAAAACGGGGAGTGGAGATCAGAACGCAGGCGTGCTTAAAGGTCAAAACGGGCGTTTTATGGGTGTGCATAATTAATACAGCAGCGTCACTGACCACGTCACTGGGTTATTTTATAGTCAGAACTGCTCGCAAATTTGTGGTAGGAAAAACCAACCACAAGAATAGCGAGCAGTTCATATGCTGGTCGATGTACTCGATTAATCTAATAAATAGCGGACATGTCGTAGGATGCGAGCGACCAGGGGGCGTTTTTATCAAAAAAAGTCTGCATGTTTTGTTCGCTCATTCAGACATAGAGGCGGCAACAGACCGCAAAGAGCGAACGGTTCATTTGAATAGCCACCCCCTTTTTCTGAATGAGCGAGCGCTAATAGCGACCGGCTCTGAATCAGGCCCTTAGTCCCTAGTGCTTGTTTCCAACATTTTACCATTACAGCCTGTGCATATATGGCACGATCTGTACCATGCGGTAGTGAATGAAAAGATTGTAATGTATATTAATGATATTGTAACACTCGTCTTTCCCTGACTAGAGTCCAGTGTGGGAGACCCCCTAAAATTTGTGAAATATTCACCCCTCCTGTCACCTGATCAATGATTAAGTAGTTCGGTTAAGATGGTGATGGTAATCGGTAACCAACGGTTCGCAACCATCAATTTTTTGGCACTCGATTGAAGAAATACGTTGGAATCCACCATTGTGTGCTTTCTTGTGATGTGTTGGTGATGTCATACATCACGGGGAGGAACGCTGCCTCAGTGGCAGCGCTCGTTTGGGAATGCGCAAACTAGCTTTGTCATTTGCGCATGCACGCAAGTGTACCATTGATAGCTGAAACCATTGAATGGTTTAAAATCGATGGTTACATGCCATCATTGCCAGCGAAAATGGAACCATCCGATGCAGCTGAGTTGACCAATCAGAATTCTCTAAAAACTGTCAGAGTATTCAAATGCAGAATGAACCTTGATCAGGTGGTTGGTGGGGGAGTGTCTCAGCAATGTTGGGGATTCTGGACATTTGTCGGAGAACCGTTTATGGAACTCTTAAGTAGGTCAATAAAATATAGGGACATTGGGCTGTCTTTATTATATGTGTCTTAGTTGGTTGGGCTTTTTACTGGTTTTATAACTTTGGTAGATTTAAGGATTTGTGCTTGTAATGACACTAGCGAGAATCATTTTCACTGGCAATGCAGAGATGATTGTATGCTTTCCTATGCATTGAACTACTGAAATGGAAAAATGTCTTCAGTAAAAATATCAATATGGTTTAGTAACACTTGGAACAATGATTTCTAGTTTCAGCTCATTTTATATGCATTATTTATACATTAAATACACGTTCAACATATCATTTAAATGCAAGTGGGTTTGTACATTTAGATTGTTCTGTGTGTGTACAAATTGTACAATATAAGATAAATTGTGAAGAGATCTTTGGATTAACATTCATGGAAATGTGTATGTTGGGACCTTCCAGCCTATTAGTGCGAAAGGCATCCAATGATAGGTGACTGTAGCCACCTGCTAAACTTAATAAAATTTCCAAAAATAAAATAGTGGAGGTGTTCTGCAGATCAACCAATCAGATTCTAGCTCTCATTTTCTGGAATGTACTGGATAAATGATAGTTAGAATTTGATTAGTTGTTGTGGGCTACAACTCCAGTTTTCCTTTTTAGAATTTTTAGTAAATCTACCTTGATGTTCATGTTAATATCTCTCCCTGCCACATATAAATCGCATTGTTTTTTTTATTTTTTGTTTTTTTAAATATGGAACAGCTCATCAGAAATGGTACACTTCTGCGGTTGTCTGTCATACTAAGGCGCCAATTGGGGCAGTAGTGCGAAAATCAGATATCCACAATGTGGTATTTGTTGGAAATTATGTGTTTGCGGGATGTAGTTAATATGCCGGCGGATGGGATACTGGCCGCCAATATACCGCCGCCTGCCGCAGGTATACCGATGCTGGAATCCCGCCGCCCAGCAAAATGATGTCTCAGATCAGGATACCGGCAAAGGAGATCAGGATACTGGCGTTGGCTTCCCGAACACCGGTATTCTGAATGTTAGGACCAGGGTAAGTACTGTATATGTGTTTCCCCGGGGATGGAGGGGTTAGGTTTAGGCACCCCCCGAGAAAGTTAGGTTTATGGTGCAGGAAGGGGGGGCTAGGGTTAGGCACTACCGGGGGTCGGTTAGGGTCAGGGCTGGTTCTAGACATTGTGGAGCTCAGGGCAAAAGTTCCTAGTTGCGCCCCCCGCCCCCCCCCCAAAAAAAAAAAAAAAAAAATTAGCTAAAAAAAAGTTATTTCTTAACATAACATTATGCCACACGCAGTAATGGCCTTTATAACACATTATGCCACATGCAGTACTGCCCTGTATAACACATTATGCCACACGCAGGAATGGCCTTTATAACACATTATGCCACATGCAGTAATGTCCTTTATAGCACATTATACCACACGCAGTAATGCCCTTTATAACACATTATGCCACACGCAGTAATGCCTTTATAACACATTATGCGACACACAGTAATGCCCTGTATAACACATTATGCCACACGCAGTAATGCCTTTATAACACATTATGCGACACACAGTAATGCCCTGTATAACACATTATGCCACATGCAGTAATGCCCTGTATAATACATTGTACCACACACAGTAATTACCTTTATAATACATTATCCCCAATTCAAATTACACAACACAGTAGTCCCTTATGTTATGACACAAAGTGGTGCCCCTTTTACATAATGCCAAAATTAGTGTACCTTATACACAAGGCCCACAGTAGTAGTGAACTAATACAATGCCCACAGTAGTAGTGCCCTTTATAAAATGCCCACAGCAGTGGTGCCCCTTAAACAATAGCTCCAGTAGTGGTGCCCCCCATGCAGTGCCCCATTAGTAGTACCCCCAGCGGTAATGCCCCCAGTAATAATGCCCCCTATAGTAGTTCCCCCAGTAGTAAAGCTCCACAGTAGTAATCCCCCAATTAGGTTTGCCCCCTATAGTAGTGCCCACAGTAGCAATGCCCCCATTAGTAATGCTCCCCAGTAGTAATGCCCCCATTAGTAGTGCCCATAGTAGTAATGTCCCTTATAGTAGTTCCCCCAGTAGTAATGTCCCCCATTAGTAATGCTCCCCAGTAGTAATCCCCCCATTAGTAAAGCCCCCATTAGTAGAGCCCCCATTAGTAGAGCCCCCATTAGTAATGCTCCACAGTAGTAATCCCCCAATAAGTAATGCCCCCTATTGTAGTGCCCCCATTAGTAATGCTCCCCAGTAGTACTGCCCCCATTAGTAATGCCCCCTATAGTAGTGCCCACTATAGTAATGTCCCCAGAAATAATGCCCCCTGTAGTTGTGCCCACTAGTAGTAATGCCCCCTATAGTCGTCCCCCAGTAGTAATGCCCCCCAGTAGTAATGCCCCTATAATCATGCCCCCAGTGCTTCCGTCCCTTTAGCCCCACTCCCGCTCCTGCTTCCGCTGCCACTGCTGTCCGGTCCGACCGCGGCTCCTCCGATCTATGGGAGAAACATCATGACGTCCCTCCCATAGTACTCTCTCTGCTGGAAGCCGGAGCTCAGGAGTGAGCTTCGGCTGCTGCTGCAGGGAGGGAGCCGGGTGCCTGCTGATAACAAATATCAGCGGGCGCCCGGCAAATGCAGCCTCGCGGTGGCGGCTGAGGGGGGTTTTGGGACCGGCGATTTTTTTTTTTTCCTTCTAGGTTTTTTGGGGGGGGGACTCAGTGGCGCCCTCTAGGTGTCGGCGCTTCGGGCGATGGCCCTGTTAGCCCGCACCTAGAACCGTCACTGGTTAGGGTTAGGCACCACCAGGGGAGATTAGGGTTAGGCACCACCAAGAGAGGGTTAGGGGGGGAGAGGGGAAGGGTTAGGGTACTTATCACCCCTGTTGGGATCTTCAATTATCGGGATTCTGGCGTCTGTATTTGAACCAGCGGTTATTCAGTCGCCGGCATATCATGCCCAACCCTGTGTGTACAGGTGTTGTTATCGTAGAGTTATATAGGCACACACCAGTTTAATGATGGTAGAACATGTACAGCCGTGCTCACTGTTATACACATTGATGGATGGAGCTGAGCTTCAGCGGAGTGGGGTTTCATACATCTCACCAGTCAGTGAGTGTATGCTGTTAGTGCGTAGCGGTGCAGGATGTTGGAACAACGTTACTGGTGCAGGTAATAGTGGGTCTCTATATGGAGCTAAGTAGGAGACATCCATTTCCAACTGTGACACTCAACACAGTAACAAGATGGCGTCACACATGCGCAGTACTAACCTCGGTGGCCATCTTGGTACAGGGTATGAAGCATCCCCGGGCACATATGGTAAATACTTTCAACAGTATTTGCCCTATGTGCCCGCCTTTTTGCAGTTTATGTTGATGGCCCTTTATGGCTGATATTTCAAATTTTTTCAGCCAGTCAAACATCACTGGCGATATTAATAAATGCAAATAAAAGTCTCTGTGCCGACAGGTTTATTAGAGATTTGTAGAAAAATTTAAAATAAAATTAATCCTTTGAGAGTAGTTTCTCACTTCATGGGCAGCAAGGGGTTAAAGAATATGGGCAATATAGAATCTGCTAACAAATTGTCTCCCTATTATAGCTGCTGCAGGCGTTAATCTGCTCCGTGATGGGACATCCATTTCTCTTGTCTTTGGAAGATTAGTTCATTAGCCGGTGGTGCCTGCGAAATGCCAGTTTGTCTGCTTTTGTTTATTTATTTTATCCCCCCTGTTAATGATCTGTCAAACAATGAGTGTGCCTGCGATTCATAGCCACATGTGCAAACAGAACGCCAATGCAAATGAGCTTCTCGTTTAGGTGGCACAAGATGATCCTTGCTGCTTTGCGATGGGAGACACTCATTCAATTTGTTCAGTCTCTGGGCTGCTGTCTTATTAGGGGACTATTCTACATATTACTTGTGTCTGTTGTAGGACCCCCTTTTACAGATGTACTGCACAAACCAACCCTATCAGTACAGACCTTCCTGCTCATCCTGCCGCTGCTTTGGTCCGCTGATGGAATCACATTTGAAAATCTCTGGACCAACAGTTACGAAGGTGGAGCTCTATTCCCCCCCCCCCCCCCCACTATAATCATCGCTGGGACGTCAAGAGAGGCTCGGGCCATGGGCGTAACTAACATAGGTGCAAGGGGTGCAGCTGCTATGGGGCCAAGAGCTGAGGGGGGCCCTTCTTCCTTGTCAAAGGTACATGTGTTATATACATTTTTCACCATTGGGTGGTACTTAGGGGCCCTCATAAACCTTTGCTATGGGGCCTTCAAATACCTAGTTACTCCCCTAGCTCAGGTCCAGGCAGATTGGATGCACTTTCTGTCCCTTTGACCAAGACTGCAAGTGTGAAAGGTCACTTAGAATGCCCAGCACAGTCATTTGGCTTCCCTGCTGACTTAAATCAATGTTCCTCATCAATTGTAAAGAGTTCTTTATATAGGAAAGTAGATAATTTTTTTTTTTTTATGTTATATGAATGCATTCTGCTACCCCCAGCCATCCCCAACAAGTAGTGGCGTAGAGATTTACCTCTCTTGGGACAGGTGGGAAATTTTCCAACCCAATCAAAAGGATTACTTTCCCTGTGAATTATTAAATTAAACCAGTGGTTCCCAAACTTTCTCAGACCCTTAGGGTCTCCATAATATATTCAAGGCATCCCTAAGCCAAAATAATTACCGAGCAGTCCAGTTTTTTAAAGTAGTTGGGTCAAAATTATTTAATAAGTATTTAAAAGAGAAAGAAGAGAAAAACTTTGCTATTCTTACCTATTGCCCCCTCCATCTCCGTCCCATAGCCCCTCCATCTCTCTCCCATAGCCCCCTCCATCTCTCTCCCGTAGCCCCCTCCATCTCTCTCTCCCATTGCCCCCTCCATCTCTCTCCCATTGCCCCCTCCATCTCTCTCCCATAGCCCCCTCCATCTCTCTCCCATTGCACGCTCTATCTCTCACCCATTGTCCCCTCCGTCTCTCTCCCATTGCCCCTTCCATCTCTCACCCATTGTCCCCTCCGTCTCTCTCCCATTGCCCCCTCCGTCTCTCACCCATTGCCCCCTCCGTCTCTCACCCATTGCCCCCTCCGTCTCTCTCCCATTGCCCTCTCTGTCTCTCCCTTTGCCCCCTCCGTGCCTCTCCCTTTGCCCCTCTCCATGCCCCCTCCCTTACTTACCTTTAGTTGTGATTGTCAGCGTAAGCCAGCAGCATCGCTCCTCAGGTAAGATCTGTCACTTTCTGTCTGATCTCCTACAACACACTGCGTTAAAGGACCCCATTCAACATCAGGCAGCAGCCTCAGAAGTCACTGCCTGTTGCTTAATAGTAATAGCTCTCCCCCCACTCATCGCAACTCCCTCTTTCCCCCCCTTTCCCCCCGCTGCTCTACTCCACGCCGCCAACCCCTTTCCCACCCATGCAAAAATAAAAAAATACACACAAAAAAAAATACACTAGCCGGCCTTTTTTAGGCCCAGTTACAGAGGCATGGCACCCCAGGGAGCCGCGCCACTCATTTTGGGAACCAGTGAATGAAATCATTAAAACGCCATCAGTTGTGGGGAGGGATTCCAAAGATAGATTTAGAAACCCTGTAATAAGCTATTTAATACTACCAAAACACACTACAGGATTTTTACATGGGAACTGTGACATACTGTCAGGGGTGTATTAATAATGGGTGTGTGGTGCACACGGGCCCCTGGGTCCAGGGGGGGCCCCGCAACACACACCCTCACCCATACTAGTTATACTTACCTATCCGCAGATCCCGGCATGCTGCTCTGCCCCCCTACACCATTAGATTGCCCTAAAGGTGTGAGGGGCTCCCTTGAGGTTTAGGTGTGATGAGAGAGTACTGGTCCTCGCTGATGATTGAGATTGGAATACAGAAGCCCATGCCAAGTAGTTTAGCCACTTATCCTTTCCAGCGTACTGGGGAGCTGGGTGCAATGGGAGCAATTGAAGAGACATCATCCCAGGAGAGGAGACCAATTATCTGGTGTTACTGCCTAATGAACCCTCCTGTAGAATAGGCATCTCTATATGCTATTTACATTACCAGTATGAATGATTTGATCATAGACAATTACAGACCAACCAATATGACCCCTTCCACCGGGTACAAACTGCTCTGCTCCTGGACCTCCCTCTTAATCTATGATTGCAGTCACCAGTGTTTAACTAACTAGTTGATGAGAACACAGGTGACTGCAGAAGAGCCATAACTAGGCTTTCTGGTGCCCTGTGCCAGAAAGAGCATTGGTGCCTCCCCTCCCCCCCTATTTTTCAAATAGGGACATAAGAGGTGCACCCGAGGAGAAAGGGCCACGGCCTCACGGGGAAGGGCCAGGGAAGAGATAGGGGAGGCCAGGAGATGCTGGGGATAAAAGAAGAGGGTGAGAGTGATAATAAACAGAAAATTGACAGGCCCAAACAGCGCCCCCAGCCCTGTGGTGCCCTGTGCCATGGCACAGACCGCACCACCCTAGTTACGGCCCTGGACTGCAGTCATCAAAAGTCTAGGAGCAGAGCATGTTGTACCTAGTGGGAGAGATCATAGTGGAGGATCTGCAAATAAAAGATAAAACAATTCTGCTGACGTCACTGAATTTTATATTATTTAATATTAACAAGATTAAAATATGGTGATACCACAAAAACCTAGGGGTGCACAGAGGGGGGGGTACTAGAAACCCCTGGACGGGCTTGTTGGAGGGGCACGGCGGGTGCTGAGGGGGTCAACTGTCTGTGTGGCCATTGGCGCCCCCCTGTGCGGGAAAACCCCTTGCTTGCTCCAGGCTGACACTATAACACTACTGCTGATACCACTGTGTGTGTTTCACTGTTTAGCCCCAATGGATTCCATGGCATACCCATTTACATGCTTTCAGTGCTGTAAATATATGCTAGTAAATGATGGCATTTTGACGCCAGTGGATAAGGAGCCTGAAAGTGATTTGTGAAAAGCATTCAGAACAAGCCCAGGTTGGCATATAGGGGGTCATTCAGACCCGGTCGCAAGCACCGATGTGCTCGCAACCGGGTCGTTGGGTAGCCCTGTGCACGCGCAGCGGCCGCACTGCGCTTGTGCAAGCTCCAGAGCGAGAGAGAAACTCTCTCGCTCCGGAGCTCGCTACAAAAGGGGCGGCTGTCGATGTTGAACGACAGCTCGCCCCGTTTTGTAGGCGGGCCGGGGGGTGGTTTCCAAAACTGAGGCGTGCCTTAACAAACGCCTACCATTTTGTGGGCGGCCGCACTAACATCATCAGTGATGTCAGTGGGGAGTTTCCTGCTCGATCAGAGCAGGAAGCTCCCTGGGGCTTGCGAGTGCCCAGCCCCAACCTTAGGGTCTCGTCGCAAGCCCCGATGGTCGCGATGGTTTTGACCATCGCGACAGCTTAGCGATCGACCAGGAGGCGGCACTACAAGATGAAGCGGCCGCCCTCATTCAGAGCGACCGCTTGCATCTAACGACCGCCTCTGAATGAGGTCCATAGTGTGAACATTTCTGCCCACAGGAGTGATTTCCCATAATGCATTTCAATACGCCTGCATTGAGGTGGTGACAATGGTATAGGCCGCTCCCTTGTGCGCAGCAGAGTGGAAGCAATAAAGTTTTATCAGATAGCACCATTACTCTTCCTGCTGCCCCGGCCCTTGGCTCAGTGCTACCATCCTCGTCTCTACATGATTCATTTAACAACATAGAGGATTAAAGGATCAAATGCAATCACTTTGCTTATTACATGGTAAGCTCTCCTGAGCAAGGCTTTCATTCCATTGGTCGCATGTCATATTCTTGTCAATGATATGTGTCTGTTTTATCTCCCTACCACGTACACTCTGGAATGTGATTCAGTTTCTTACACATAAGATAATAATAATTTAGTGGCATCAGTCAGGGCCAGCTCCCGGCACAGTTTCCGGGCCACTCTGTCTTTTTATTCTATTTAGCCTGTGAGCTGCTGTGTTTTTGATACATAGCACTTGAATTGGTGGTGGGTGCTGCCAATTCTTTTACTGAGACCCTAAATGTTCAACACATTTGTGTAATAAGTAGTTAACTCTTATTGTAATTACAACCAGGGCAATATTTATTATTATTATTACATGAACTGTAGTTAGAACTAGTCCACACTTACCTAATGAGCATATAGTGGCTCATTATTATCATTACCCATCACCAACTAACCATGGAGGATGCCACTCCTGAATTTACTGAGGCATGACTCAACTAGTTCCCAGTGAGGTTGCACTCTAAAAAATATTACCTCAGCCCACTGCTCAATAGACAGAGGTGCTTGCAGACACTTTGTGGTTGAGTTTCTATACATCTTATTTTACCTGAAAAAAATGTATGTGTCTAGTACAGAGGTTCCCAAACTCGTTCCTCAAGGCACCCTAACAGTCCAGGTTTTAAGGATATCCTTGCTTGACCACAGGTGCTTAATTAGTGCCTCAGTCAATTTGATTTAACCACCTGTGCTCAACCACGGATACCTCTAGGTGCCTTGAGGACCGCGTTTGGGAACATCTTGCCTAGCACATTCCCTCCGAACAGTCATTAATTGCAACACGCTGCCCACCAGTGGGTTTGAACAGGAGCATCCCATATTTACAGGCCATGGGACAAAGCAGTTGGGAAGATGAAACAGAACACCTACTGTAAATGTGTACTCTCCCACCCAAATCAGGTATGCCATATTGGGGGACCTCTGTAGCAGAGCAAACTATGGAAAAACATGACGTGGGTTCCATAGTTTATTGTACACACCTTACTGCACTTTTTACTTAATTAATTGCTTTAGTTTTATAGTGTCCTTCTAATTTTTCCAGACATGTCATTAAAGGGGAGATGTACAGTATCAAACCTTGGAGAGAGATAAAGTACCAACCAATCAGCTCCTAACTGTCCTAACGGTCATCTGTCAAACACAAGGCCTGATACAGAGATACACCTCCTCCCCCAAGTCTTTAAGCATTTGAGCTTATTTGTTCTTAATGTCAATGTGTAGAATGCAAATCTTGGGTCTGATGCGTCCAACACATCTGCATGTCCTTCTGGCTGTGGCAACCTGCTTGCTATCGTATTTTGATGCCAGTATTTGCCCGTCTATGCCAAATATACGCGGGTCTTTGTGCGTTTGCCTGGGTTGCATCCATCATCTTTAGTATCGTGACCTACACCAACGCCATGCTGTTTCCGTCAGAAACAGGCGCTCGCACGCCACAAACCAGCACGGAAGTCGACCTACAGGACACATCAGTTCCCCGCATCGGCACGGTCGTCGCCCCAAAACGCCCATTTTGCGGAAAGAGCGGCAATCCACCAACTGACGGAACAATCCATCTGCACTTCGATCTCCGTCCGTGTGCGTATGCATGGTGTTGCGCTCTGAGCAGCCCGCGTTTTTATACTGCGCATGCGCAGTTTGCAGACATCCCCGGGATCCGTCCTCCTTTGGACTTGCGTCCTACTTGGAATCAGCCCCCTTGTCTCTAGATACCCATGTAGTGTAGAGAGCTCAGCCAACCTGTGTTGTGTCCAAGGGCTACAAGAAGAAACGGCTCCTTATGCTATCAAGACATGGCTGAAGGGCACGCACAAGCCAATAAATGAGTCACCTGAGGTTTAACATTTTAACTTAGGCCGACATCAACTGTGAGATGCAAAAAAAGAATCAGGGAAATTAAGTCAACCGTCTAAGCGTATTTCAGGTTCTCGCATATTAGTAGTTAAGGGTCCTATTTTGGTGTGAACAAGGGAATTTTTTTTTTTTTAAATCAATTTCAAGGAAAGCGTAAATAAAGAGAGTTGAAGTGAGCAAGCGCAGGGGTAAAGTGGAGGAGAGTGTTCTCCCAGCCGCGGTCCAGCCTCAGTAGGATTGCCGACACCGCATTGTATTTGCTCCAGTCCGTTTGTCATTTACACCTAACAAGCTTTAAAGGGGCAGCAGTAGACCTTAGAGGGGATAGATAGACAGACAGTAATTGCATGTCTTCTATAGCACAATGGCCTTAGACCTCAATCTGTCATCCTTTCTGGGTCTCAATAAGCAGGAGATATCAGCTGTCTCTGTTGATAAATGGTTGTGTTTTCAGTCTCTTCTTCTTTTATATATGTATTTTCTTTTCCTCACCCAGGGGGATTCCGGGAAAGAAATGTGGGACCATAATCTTATCAGCCGAAGAGCTCAGCAATTGTCGGGTGTGTATACAATGAGACAGTTTTACACGGAGTTACACAAAGGCTGCCCAGCTCCATTGTATGGTATTGATGATGGCAAATGCTGAACTCATTGTTTAGTGTCACCTACTGCCAGAGAGTCAACCCAATGTATGTTAGCAGAACCCACTAAGGGGCATATCTACAAAATCGGCGGCTTTTGCAAAACCCGCTGCTTCATGGTGGGTTTGATCTTAAAACAGACGTTTTGGGCCTTGGTACTTTGCACTCCTCCACTCTCCCTCCTGGCGCCCCTGTTCATGAATAGCCTTTAAAGTGGAGGCGTTTGTGTTTAATCCTTTGGTGAACACGTTGAAAATGAGCACGGTACCCGGATGATAGGTCTACAATTAAAGTTTAGGTGACACATTATCATGCAGCAGGAAGCGGGGTTATTTACTACAATCCGCATTTGTAATGCAGATTGTAGTGTGATATTACCGACTGAATTTGCATTGTGAATTCAGGCAATATCACAGGGTTTTACTACAAATCCCTTGCAGGGACAGAGCTTACGAGAAAGCTCTGTCCCTGCGAATCCCCTCCGCACTCTAGTCACGATATTTTCGCAAAGAAATACCGTGCTTCTCCCCCCCCCCGGCGCTAAGCCCCACCCCCTGACACTAAGCCCCGCCCCCCACGATCACGGACCCCCTCCTCCCTTAGTAGCACTTACCTGCAGTAATCGGTGCTCCGGTGATGTCTTCCATGCCTCCGGTCAGCTGATATCCTATACTGCACTGGGACCCGATCACCTGATGACCGGGCCGCAGTGCAGCATGGGAGACCAGCTGACCGGAGGGGAGTCATCACCGGAGCCCCGACCACCGGTCCCTGGAGTCAGGTAAGTGAATTTTTTTTTTAACTATTTTTTCGTTTTTGCAGTGTATCAGCATGTGGTCTGTGTAGACCACACAGCTGATCACTGGGGCCGGCTCCGGGCTCTGTTCTGCCTTTTAGAGCAGAGTAGGAGCCCGGTAACTGGGGGAGACCCTGGATAACGCCACCTCCAGGTGGCGTTATTATCACAGGGCTTTCCCCGGTATTTTTTTACAATTTATTTTTAGTAACTTTGGTCGGATCACATTTCCCATTACAATTATGGGAAATGCGATCTGCTTACTAAAAATAAGTGATACTTAGGGGTTGGAGTAGAATTTTACGAATTCTACTCCAATTGCCCTGTAGTAACTGTAGGTGATACTAAAATAATGTGAAAAGGGTGTGAAAACACCCTTTTTCACTTTATTTTAGTAAAAATAATGTTAATAAATAGAGCCCCTTATCATGCAGGAGGCGGGGCTATGGTGACACATTATCATGCAGGAGGCGGGGCTATGGTGACACATTATCATGCAGCAGGAAGTGGGGCTATTATTATTATATTTTATTTATAGGGCGCTACAAGTGGTCCGCAGCGCTGTACATACAGTAAAGGGTACACAGAACATTACATTACAATACAGTAACCAAAATATAAACAGAACACAAGTAACAATTAGCAACACAATTCTCCAAACACAGTACAGCTCTGAAGGTGAAGGCTGTCATAGAAGTGCTAGAGAAGAAGGCTGTGAGACAGTAGGGAGGAGGACTCTGCTCCTAGGAGCTTACAATCTAGGGGAGAGGGGAGACGGACAGATGACATGAGGCATGAGTGTGTAGAGGGGGACCTGAGTGCAGGAAGTAAGCAATGTAGAGATGGCTGAGGCAGGAGGGACAGAGACCTGGTAACATGGTTATGTGGTGGAAGGGTATGCTTTGATGAACAGGTGGGTTTTCAGTGCACGTTTGAGGCTCTGCAAGGTCGGGGAGAGCCTGATTGAGCTAGAGAGCTCATTCCAGTGGAGGGGGGCTGCACGGCCAAAATCTTGGATACGAGCATGAGATGAAGTAACCAGGGTGGAGGAGAGGTAACAGTCATTGGCAGACTGGAGTGAGTGGGAGGGAGCTTGTAAGTAGATGAGGTTGGAGATGTAAGGAGCAGTAGAGTTAGAAACGGCCTTGTATGTGAAGGTGAAGAGTTTGAAGAGGATTCTGTAGGGGAATGGGAGCCAGTGCAGGTTTTGGCAGAGGAGAGCAGCAGAAGTGGAATGGCGGGAGAGGAAGATAAGTCTAGCTGCAGCATTGAGAACAGACTGGAGGGGAGCAAGATGGCAATGTGGGAGGTCAGTAAGGAGAAGGTTACAGTAATCAAGCCGAGAAATGATTAGTGAAGGAATAATCAGTTTGGTAGCATTCTGGGAGAGGAAATGCCTAATGCGAGCGATGTTGCCTAGCTGGAACCGACAGGATTGAGCCAGAGATTGAATGTGGGGGGTGAAGGAGAGGGTGGAGTCAAGGGTGACACCCAAACAGCGAAGTTGGGGGACGGGAGATAATGGTGTTGTCAACAGTGATAGCGAGATTGGTTGGAGTGGGGAGACTCTATTATATGGAAAAATGATGAGTTCAATTTTGTCCATGTTGAGCTTCAGAGAGCACTCGGACGTCCAGGAAGAGATGGCAGAAAGGCAGCTGGATACCTGAGAGAGGACAAAAGGGGAGAGTTCAGGAGAGGAGAGGTATAGTTGTGTGTCATCGGTATAGAGGTGGGATTGAAGGCCAAAGGAACTGATGAGTTCTCCTAGTGTAGAGGTGTACAGGGAGAAGAGCAGCAGGCCCAAGACAGAACCCTGCGGGACACCAATGGGAAGGGTGGAGGGAGGGGAGGTGGAGCCAGAAGCAGACACAGAAGGAGCGGTTAGTGAGGTTAGAGGTGAAACCAGGCATGGACAGTGTTAGAGAGGCCATAGGTCTGAAGGGTGCGGAGGAGGCGAGTATGATCCACGGTGTTGAATGCTGCAGAGAGGTCCAGGAGGATGAGCAGAGAGAAGTGGCCCCTGGATTTGGCTGCAAGCAGGTCATTGGTGACTTTGGTCAGGGCAGTTTCAGTGGAGTGAAGTGGGCGAAAGCCAGATTGAAGAGGATCAAGGATGGAGTTGTCAGAGAGATAGCTGGTGATGTGGCTGTTGACAAGCCGCTCAACTAGTTTGGAGGCAAAATGGAGAAGAGAAATGGGGCGGTAATTGGCTGGTGAGGACGGGTCGAGGTTGGGTTTTTTTAAGACTAGGTGTGATGAGCATGTTTGAATGATTAGGGAAAGATGCAGATGGAGAGAGATAAGTTGAAAAGGTGAGCAAGGTGGGAGCAGGCGGTGGATAAGAGGGAGCGTAGAAGGTGAGAAGGGAGGGGGTCAAGGGGGCAGGTGGAGGGGGGAGAGGACAAGATGAGGGAGTGGACCTCATCGCCTGTGGTGGGGCTGAAGGAGCACAAGGTGGGGTGGCCGGGAGGTACGGATGGTGGGGGAGGTGGGGTTGCAGCAAAGAGATTGAAGGGAATACTGTGACGAATTGCCTCAATTTTGGAAGAGAAGAAGGAGGCAAAGTCAAATGCAGTGAGGGAGGATGGGAGGGGTGGGACGAAAAAGAGTGTTGAAAGTACTAAAGAGGCGGCAGGGATTGGAGACTGAGTGAAGATGAGCGACTGGAAGAAGGATTGCTTGGTGAGGGAGAGGGCCGAGCTGTAGGAAGAGAGGACAAACTTGAAGTGAAGGAAGTCCACCAGAGAGCGAGATTTCCTCCAGAGGCGCTCGGCTGTGCGCAAGCACTTTTGGAGAAACCGGGTCAGTTTGGAGTGCCAGGGTTGGGGTTTGGATTGACGGAGGGGGACAGAGGAGGTGGGGGCAACTGAGTCAAGTGCAGAAGTGAGGGTGATGTTGTAGAAGGAGGCCAACTGGTTAGGGCAGGCCATGGTTGATAGAGGAGAAAGGAGAGTATCAAGTGATGAAGACAGGACAGCAGGGTCAAGAGTCTCAAGATTGCACCTGGTGATGGTGGCTTTGGATGAGGGGAGGAGTGGAGGAGTTGAGAGAGTGAACTAGAGCAGATGGTGGTCAGAGAGGGGGAAGGGAGAGTTGGAGAAGTCAGAGAGAGCACACAGATGGGTGAAGACAAGGTTAAGGGAGTGGCCGAGATAGTGGGTAGCAGTGGAGGTCCATTGAGAAAGTCCAAAGGAGGAGGAGAGGGCAAGAAGATTGGTGGATGCAGGATTTGTGATTTCAATAGGGATGTTAAAGTCACCAAGGATTACAGAGAGAAGGTCAGCAGAGAGTAAGTGGGGAAGCCAGGCAGCAAAGTTGTCAAGGAATTGGGTGGGGGAGCCTGGGGGACGGTTGATGACTGCAACATGGAGATGAATGGGGTAGAAGAGATGGATAGAGTGTACCTCAAAGGTGGAGAAAGAAAGGGAGGGCTCAGGTGGGATAATGTGAAAGGTGCAGTTGGGGGATAAGAGGATGCTCCCTCCGCCACCTTGGCGGTTGTCAGGTCTGTCAGAGTGGGTGAAGGCAAAGCCCCCATAGGAAAGCGCAGCGGGAAAGGCAGTGTCATAGGAGGAGAGCCAGGTTTCGGTGATGGCGAGAAGATTTAGAGAGTGGGAAATAAAGAGGTCGTGGATAGCAGGCAGTTTATTGCAGACGGATCTGGTGTTCCAGAGGGCATAGGATAATGGGAGGGAGGTGACGGGGGATATGTGGATGAGATTGTCTGGGTTGTGGGTGAGAGCGTGTGGGCTAGATCTAAGGGGAGGGTGTAAGCCGGTGGATATGGTTGGTATGGGGCAGGGGCGAGGAGGCATGGTGACTGACTAAGGGGGGAGGGAGAGTGAAGGATGACAAGTGAGCAAATAGGAGGTGGGCAGGAAAGCACAGCAGAGGATGCAGGTATTAGAGGGGAGGCAGACAATTAGGAAGTCTGATATGGCGGTGAAGTAGTGGAAGAGAGTAGGTAAATAGTGATGGGAGAATAAAAGTCAAATGAAGAATAGTAAATAATACACTGGTAAGAAGTACATTTAGACAGGGTAATCATGTGTATATAAAGCAAAATGACATTGTTTGGGATGTGCATTCAGAGGTTTCTCAAAAACTGAAAGTGTCCAAACCAGGGAGATCAGTGTAGAGTGAGCAGGTTATGCAGTGTCCAAACCAGGGTGATCAGTGTAGAGTGAGCAGGTTTTGCACTGTCCAAACCAGGGAGATCAGTGTAGAGTGAGCAGGTTATGCAGTGTCCAAACCAGGGTGATCAGTGTAGAGTGAGCAGGTTTTGCACTGTCCAAACCAGGGAGATCAGTGTAGAGTGAGCAGGTTTTGCACTGTCCAAACCAGGGAGATCAGTGTAGAGTGAGCAGGTTTTGCAGTGTCCAAACCAGGGAGATCAGTGTAGAGTGTGCAGGTTATGCAGGTCCCATACATTACCAGGTTTTCATTCCAACCAGCCAGATTGGACAGATATCTGACAGATAATTGTATAGTGTATGCCCAGCATTAGAAACAGACCTCCACCCCCAGCAGAAGGTGCTAATGAAATCTGTGCATAGTGGAGGTCAGTATACCACTCTAATTCCCTTTAATATAAAAACATAGTACAAATTTAAAACAACTTACAGCAACTAATATCAATTTACCTATGCAATGTAATAGGGCTATGGTGATACATTATCATGCAGCAAGAAGCGGGGCTATGGTGACATTGGATGGTAGTTTAATAGAGAGGTGGGGTTGAGAGGTTTTTTGATAATGGAAGGATATGTCCAAAGGAGGAAGGCAAAAAGTCAGCCGAATGGGAAAGGTTGAAAAGGTGGGCAAGCTATAGGCAAATGTTGGGGAAGAGAGATTGTAGATGGTGGAAGGGAATGTGATCAAGGGGGCATGAAGAGGGAGGAGAAGCTGCGAGAGTGGAAACTGAATTTGCTCCCTAGTGGTAGGGAGGATGGTGCACACGGAGGGGTAGTTGGAATTAGTGGAGGAGGGGTCTGGCAGGAAGAGATTCCTGCCCAATATAGAGGGAAGATATATCAAGCCTTGGAGAGAGATAAAGTTCCAACCAATCAGCTTCTGTCACTGTACAGGCTGTGTTTGAAAAATTACAGTTAGGAGCTGATTGGTTGGTATTTTATCTCTCTCCACTGTATGTCTCTCTGAAATTTGATTCATCTCCCCGTGTTTGAAAAATGACAGTAGCTAATCAGTGTCTGTCTCTCCAAGGATTGAAACATCTCCCCCATAGGGGGAAACTCAGCAAAGCTAGGGGCAGAGATAAAGTGGAGAGAGATTAAGTACCAAACAATCACCTTATGTCACAGTCTGTGTATGAGAAATGACAGGAGCTGATTGGTTGGTACTTTATCTCTCTTCACTCTATCTCAGCCATCTTGTGGCTGTCCTCACCCCTTAAGCTTGTGCCCTTACCACTGCATTCCCTGGATGACCCTTCATGCCCCAATCAACACTAACATATGGTGCAGGGGTAGAGGGCCGGAGGCATAGAGGGAATGGGGAGAGGCGAGGGAGTGTGACAGAGAAGAGAGTTGATGGTGGAGTAGAGCCTCCGGGCAGTAGTGAACGGCATATACCTCCCAACTTCTGAACTAATTGGGACAAAGCTGTACCAATAGGAACAGATGTACAGTAACCCAATACTGGTGGGACAGTATGCCTACTATGAGGTAAACAGAACGAATGTAAGTATAATTTTGTATTTATTATTTTATTTAAATTATTTATACTAAAACTACATTTTTAATGTGGCTTGGAATTCTGCAATAGGAAAATAAGTGGGAAAACCAGAAGGGGTGCAGCACTTAACTGCATCATTAAGGACATCACCATAATAGTAAACATTAAAAACTACATTTAGTTTGGCACAACAGATTAATAAAAATAAAAAGTATGAATAATAATAATCAGCCATTCCGTATCTCTCCTCAGCTCACGACATAATATCAAAGTCATCTGCCGCGTGTGTTTAATCAAACCTGTCACGATATCAACTTAAATCCAGAACACAAAATATAATTGAATGAAAGTAAATGAAACTATAAATCACTGCACTGTACCCACAAGTCCCAATTATGAATCATTGTCTGTTTAGTCATTAGTCGAAGTGTCATTAAGAAAAATTATATTGTCACCTTCCTTTGTAGCTTCCGGTGATTCATAGTGTGCATCATCTGTACTTTCTCACCTTAATGATATAGGGGATAATGGGGAAAATAATTTAAAACAGGGCTTAATTCAGAGATGAACGCAATGGCGATTACGGACACAGACTGAGCGATTGTTTGCCAGTGCGCATGCGTATAAATCGCACTGTGTGTGCGCAGCGATCGCATTGCAATTGCGGACACACAGAGGATCCACTCGCAAAGTGAGTGACAGGTAGTCAGCGTTTGGGGGTGGTAGCGGGGGGTGGTCAGAAAAACGCAGACTTGTGTCCATTTGAACGCCGTTACATGGGCATGCATAAATTAGCCACTGCGATCTCCTACGCAGCATGAGAGTTCCCTGCATGTTAGGAGAGCTGCCTAGTCTGTGGCTGGTCAGAACTGCCGCAAAGGGCAAGATGGCTGCTCGAGGTGCGTCGAAGTTAACGATATTGACGCAGGTAAGCGACGTCGTATGCATATGAAAAGGCAGCAGTGGGCGTCCTTATGGGGATGAGGTTATGATGCGGCAGCCGGTCTCAATCCTGACAGCATAATCCCAGCAAGGGGTTTAACATATTCGTCGAAAATACAGACGCCTATGTTAATCCCGACACCAGAACGCAGAGGATGCCAGAACGATCGTCCTCTCTGCCAGGTAAGTATACACTTAGCCCGGGGATGGGGGGGGTTAGGTTTGGGGACCCCCGGGGGGGCTTAGGGTTAGGCACCCCCTCCGCGGAAGGTTAGGGTTAGGCTAGGGGAAGGGGGGTTAGGGTTAGGCACTGGGGGGGAGGTTAGGCACCCCCCAGGGAGGGATAGGGTGCGGGGAGGGGGGATAGGTTTAGACACCCATGGGGGGAGGTTAGTGTTAGGCACTTGGGGGAGGAGGGTAGGGTTAAGCACCCCTAAGGGATGGTTAGGGAGAGGGGAGGGTTAGCATACTTACCACCGGGCATCGGGATCTTCATCTGTCGGCCTGTCACTGTCGGGATTTGAACCGGTGGCTCTTGAGCCGCCAGTATTTCAATCCCATTCCGTCCTTATGCTCGGGTGATTTTTGGGACTATTAGCATATTTTTGCAGCTGCGCTGCGTATGAAATCACAGCTGCGATCACATTAGCGTCCATCTCTGAATTAGGCCCACAGTTGGAATCAGTTATACTAGACACAGACACAGAGCTATCTACATTTATGTAGGGTGTATCCTCTTCCATGTATTTCTTAGAGCAGGGGTATCCAGCAGGCAGCGCTCACTGCAAGCGACATCGCTAAGGTATCTGAGCATGTGCGCATCTAGAATCTGTTTGGTTGCTATGGGCAACATCTCCACTTCTAAAAACCTGCACTTTAGTAAATATACCCCAATATGTTCACAATATAGTGAAGTATCATTTACTGTACAGTACATAAAATAATCTCTCCGTGACTGAAAAGTGTTACTAATAAATACTAATGTTGTATTTGCCATGCAAAATACAGGCCCGAAGTCCAGATAAAAGGAAGCTAGTAAGATAAAGTGCGAGCAATGTAGCCATCCAGGCTGGCATCGTCATTGTACCATTATTTGGCTTGCAGAGAGCCTGGAACAGCACCCTCCAGCCTCTAGAGTGCTCTTTTTCCTGGTGCTGGCTGTGTTGGAAATGATGTGGGTTCAGGTGTTGATATTGCAGAGTTATGTAGGCACACACCAGCGGATGACTCAGACTGTGAACAGCCCAGTTACTTAACCAGTGGTGTTGGTTTATTGATAGTAGGTACTGCAGTACTCACTGTTACATGCCCACTGGGGTGCAGCAGAACTTGAATGGAGCCGGGTTCCATACTGCTCACCAGCCAAAGAGAGTGTATGCTGCAAATGGGTAGTGTTGCAGGGATGCTGGAACAGCGATATATGCAGGTAATAACCGGGTTCTCCCTAGGAGATAAGTAGCAGACTACTATCTCCCACCATATCACTCTTACATAGTAAAGACAAGATGGCTTCTGCACATGCTCAGTAGTGAGCTCAGCAGCATCTTGGGACAGGGCATGAAGCCTCCCTGGCGAACAGGAAGACTGGAGTTTCCACAGTAGCGCACTTCTCTTTCAACAGGCGGCTCTACACCCTCGCTGTCATGTTGTGATGTCACAAGTTCAGGGGTGCGGGGGCAGCACAGGGCTAAGAATCGCCCCATTACTTGAAGTCCACTGGAAGAGCAATATACAGTAAATAGTAAAAGTTGCAGAATGATATGAATGAAAATTACATGACAGTGGATATCCATTTAAAACTACCTGGGGTGGGATCCTGCAGATTAATAAGCAAACATGCTAAGTGTCCTAGCTTTTAACGGGGAACTACTGGCAAGGAAACAGACTGCTTAATATATATGGGTGCGCTATGCAACAAACACAGAATAAAATAATTTTAATATTCAGGAAATTGTACGGTTACGTAGTTCTCCCATCAAGTTTATTCAAGCACAGGTTCTCATGTTTTACTAAAGGTGCGTACACACATAACGATTTTTTTAACGATTTAACTATAACGACGTCATTATTTTTGTAAAATCGTTCATCTTTTTAAGCTGAATGATAAACAATAATCGTTCATGCGCGTTCACGTTTGTAGTTTGTAGTTCATCGTCCATTCTGACTGTCCAACAAAATTGTCCAGAAAATTGTTCATGTTGTGCAGAATGAACGATAAACGATGAACGATTTCCATTCACTGTATGCATGATTAAAAAATCGTTCATCGTTTTTGAAAATCATTCATTATTTTAGTAACCAACGATTTTTAGTGAACGATTTTCGTTCACTTTTTCAAGGGAAAATCTGAACGAAAATTGTTCACTAAAATCGATGGTTACTAACATCGTTGTGTGTGTACACACCTTTAGTGCTGTGGTAGCTGGAGCATTGTCTTTTAGTAATTTATTAATGACTCTGAGTCCTAATGTATGTGACATTTATGATTAGCTATTCTCTGTACATACCTGTATAATATACTGGTACTACACAAATAAGTAATAATAATAGATTTATATCAGCAGTGTCCTGGCAAATATGTAATGAAAAAACAAAAAATAGAGCATTTAGGGCCTGATTCAGAGCCGCTCGTAAGCGGCCGCTCGTTCGTTCCGAGCGATGTTTGCCCAACTGCGCGTGCGTACGGATCGTAATACGCATGCGCAAACCAGTCAGTGCGGCCGAAAATCGTTTGTTCGCTAAATAGCGAATGCCTGCTATTTTGAGTGACAGGAGGAGGCGTATGTGGGTGGTAACAGGGGAAGGTGCTTGAAAACGGGGAGTGGAGATCCGAAAGGCAGGCATGCTTAAAGGTCAAAACGGGCGTTTTAAGGGTGTGCATAATTAATACAGCAGCGTCATTGACCCCGTCACTGGGTTATTTTATAGTCAGAACTGCTCGCATGATTGCGGTAGGAAAAACCAACCACAAGAATAGCGAGCAGTTCATACGCTGGTCGATGTACTCGATTAATCCAATAAATAGCGGACATGACGTAGGATGCGAGCGGCCAGGGGGCGTAGTTTCCAAAAAAACGACCGGAA